>APFE031124290.1:19433-42110 GCA_000404065.3 Pinus taeda | reverse complement strand
AATTTCCTTCTTGTCTTCAGGGGTACGCTTAGAGAGGGCCCTGTCTTGAGCCCTTCTTATCGCTCTCTTGATACTCCACTCCTTGTATCCAATGTTTTTGAAGACAGAGGTTAAGTGTTCAATCTCATCTTTTAGGTGATCCGGGTCAGAAATCCTGAAAGCTCTAACTGCCAGGGTGTTTAAAACGCCAGGTTTTTGGGAGGGATGATGGTAAGAATCAGCATGAAGATAGCTATCACTGTGAGTTTTCTTTCTATAGACCTGGTGTCCCAAAGTACCGTCCTCTTTTCTACTGATCAGGACGTCTAGAAAGGGGATCTTACCATTCTCTTCAAGCTCCATAGTAAATTTGATTTCAGAAGATAACGAGTTAAGATGATTGAAGAACTTCTCAAGCTCTGCTCTACCATGAGTCCAATAAAGGTTGGTGTCATCGACAAATCTTTTCCACCATGCTGGCTTCCAGTGGAATGAGTCAAGGGCTTTCCTCTCAAAGTACTCCATGTATAGGTTGGCGACAATAGGTGAGAGCGGGGAACCCATGGCGACCCCATAAATTTGTTCATAATAGTGATCTTGAAAACTAAAAAAAGTGGACCGTAAACAGATTTCTGCAAGCTTCGCTGTTTCAGGATCGGTGGCCATGTTTATAACATGAACAGCTTCATCAAGGGGAATCTTTGTGAACAGGGATATGACATCAAAGCTTACTAGAATATCATCTTTATCAACCCTTTTATCTCTAATAAGCTTCACAAAATCTGTTGAGTCCTTTATGAAAGAGTCTGTGTTACCAACCAGAGGTTTTAGGATCTTAGCTACATACTTAGCTAGTTCATATGTAGGGGAACCAATGGTGTTAACAATCGGTCTAAGAGGAACCCCTTCCTTTTGGATTTTTGGTAATCCATAGATCCTAGGAATAACCTCACAGGAGGGGATCAACTTCTTTTTTATTTTATCTTCAAGGTTGGTTTCCATGATGGCTTTCTTGACCTGCTTTATCACCTTGGGAATAGGGTTGGAGTTTATCCTTCTATAACTTCCACAACTCAAATGCTCATTCATTTTATGTCTGTAATCCTCCTTGTTTAACACAATGGTGGCTCCACCTTTATCAGCTTTAAGAACAACTATTTTATCATTATTACGGAGAGATCTTAGAGCCTCTCGCCCTTCCCTATTAAGGTTACTCTTTGGTCGTTTAGATTTTAACAAAGCTAGGGAACATTCCTATCTTAATATCTCCCTGTCATTTGATGAAAGACCTTGAGTCCCATTCTCAATGTTGCAAATGATGCTTTCGAAAGGAATGTTCTTGGGTGAGACTGCAAATCCCAATCCCTTGTTTAAGATTCTGATTTCTTCGGGGCTGAGAATTATGGATGAGAGGTTCAAAACCCTTTTATCATGCGTATTCGGAACCGAGGGGTCCCCATTCACAACCTTACTATTGTTGTGAGGAATATCTTTGGAAGCATTATGATTCTTAATCATTTCATGGTCTGAATTATTCTTAGCATCAAGATTTACACCTCTTAGGACGCTTTGGTTTTTATGTATATTATAATCCTTCATACTTATTTTAGTATTACCATTCACAACCTTACTATTGTTGTGAGGAATATCTTTGGAAGCATTATGATCTGAATTATTAGCATCGAGATTTACACCCCTTAGGTTTTTATGTATATTGTAATCCTTCATACTTCTTTTAGCATTATTACCCACGTTATCATAATTGCCCACGTTGCAAGAAGCATCCGTATTGCCCACGTTATTCTCATGGTTGCCCACGTTATCATGACTGCCCACGTTGCAGGATATTCTGTTCCTGTGCTCCACGTTGCAAGAAGTATCTGTATTACCATCCTTAATCACGTCTTCATTACTTGTGAAAACGTTAATAGTGTCAGGGACACTGCTGGAAACAACACAGTAGGTATTGGAACTACTGGAACAATGTACAACACAGGAATTATCAGGGTTTATGTCCACGTTGTTGCCTTCACCTGAACCCTCAGCGCAGTTGGAATTGGAGCTCCCAGCGCAGTTGGTAGAGTTTAAACCATTAATGAAAGTGCTGGAGCCCTCACCGCAGTTGGAATTGGAGCCCCCAGCGCAGTTGGAATTGGAGTTAATAGCGTTTAAACTGTTAATGCAAGTGCTGGAGCCGTTGAAACTGTTAATGTAACTGCTGGAATCAGGGACAGCATGGGAAACCTCAGGGACAGCGTAGGATTTACAGTTCATGTGCCAGGTACCCTCGTTGTTGTAGGATTTAATGTTCTTGTCTACGTTGATGTTGTTGTTGCCTGAATCTACAGTGCAATAGTTATTGGGAACAACGCAGTTTTTATTCCGATCAAGTGAGGAGATGGCCCGAACTATTGGAATTGGCCTGAACTCTTCTCTGTTTACCTTTTTATTTAGAATTGATGCGTTGTTTCTTTCCATAGGAAAACCCACGCCTTCCTCTAGCTTGGCCAGCTTCCTGGATTGTCTTTCCTTGGTGATTCTACCCTCTGACTGGGCCTTCAATGCAGCTTTCGCATCAACAATTTTCCAAAGATCAAAGTTAATTTTCATAGTTAGTTTCAAATGCGAGGAAAGGGCGAACCGATTGAGGTTATCTAAGGCTGCTCTGGTTAGAGCTTTCAGGATTTCTGACCCGGATCACCTAAAAGATGAGATTGAACACTTAACCTCTGTCTTCAAAAACATTGGATACAAGGAGTGGAGTATCAAGAGAGCGATAAGAAGGGCTCAAGACAGGGCCCTCTCTAAGCGTACCCTTGAAGACAAGAAGGAAATTCAGGGGAAGGTTTACCTTCCATTCATCCAAGGGGTTACCTATAAGATTGCAAAATTTTTAAGGAAGAATAACTAGACACTCAATTTACGACTTGTGGAACGATAAGGCAAATGATGAGGTCAGTTAAAGATAACATTGACCGTCAACAACTCAAGGGAGTGTACAAGATTGATTGCTCATGTGGTAGAAGTTATATTGGGGAAACAGGTCGGTCTCTGAAAACAAGGCTAAAAGAGCACGCGGCTGACATAAAGAATGAAAGATCCCGTACGTCAGCCCTTGCAGAGCACTCATCCAAGACCAAGCATCATATGTGCTTGGAAGACGCCAAGGTAATTGCTAGAGAGGACAATTATCATAAAATAAAAATCAGGGAGGCCATTGAAATTATGAAGTTCGGAACCTCAACAGGGACAATGGTAGTGAAATCAGTGGAAACTGGCTTCCCTTGATCAGACAAATAAAACCCTCAGAACCTTTGGAAGCATAAAGGTTTGGTTTATTAATTTACTAAGTAATTAATTAATGCAAATTAATTAATTTAATTTAATTTAATTAATTATATCAATTAAAAATAAATAAAATAAAATATTTTATTTTATTTTTGTTTAATTCTTAACAAAAATAAATAAAAATGTGATTAATCATATAGGATTAATAATTATTAAATAAAAAATAAAAATAAGAATAAAAATAAAAGTAAAATAAAATAGAACAATTTTTTTTTGGTTTTAATCAATTAGGGTTTTCAAAAATTAATTTAATAATTAATTATATTATAAAAGAGAGAGGAATTATAAAATTTTAATATTAATCAAAATAAATAAATAATTAATAATTTAATTACCCTTATATTATAAATTGAAATTCTAAAATTAAAAGTAAAAAGATTTTAGTTAGAATTGTTAATTAATGTAAACTAATAAATGAAAAATGTAATAAATATAAATATAAATTATGTTAGTTAGATTTAATTAATGTAACAATTGAATAAAAAAATTATTTGTTGAACATAGAATAGCATAATAAAATAGTTTGTTATTATAAATAATAAAAATTATAAAAATATATTTTCTTTGATATATAAAAAAAAATTAGAAATTAGATTAATTAATTGACCAATTAATGTGAATTAATTAACTAATAGTTGGATTATTAAAGGAATACTATAAATAATTTTAGTTATATAATTAATTAAAATTAAAAATTAAAATAAAAAAATTTTTTTATATTAGATCAAAATAAAAAAATATGTTATATAATAAAATAAAATAAAATAATTAAAAATTAAATTTATATTAATCAATTAAATATAAAACTGGAATAATAATAAATAAATAAATTAGAGTTATTAAACCTGACCTAATTATGAACAATTAAATAATTAATTAATAGAATAAAAATTTTAAAAATCATGTGTCGGCCCTTATAAATTAGGGTTCTTTGGTTTATTTATACCAGGGCACATGGCTCCTTCTCTCAATAATCTTTCATTCATTGTCTATCTATCTGATTTGTCCTGATGATGGACCCCATTTGGGGTTTGAAACGTCGGCAGAATGAACTAGAAACTGTGGATAATCCGGAACATGAAGCTACAAAAAACTTCCACAGAGGCTTAAAATCCAACATAGATTTGTTGTACTACAACTTTTAATGCTTTTGAAATTAAAGTGCATACAGTACGAGGTCACCTTTGAAACAAAAGGACTTTCCCGGGTTGACAAATTAATGTGGTACTCGACTGTTAATCAATAACAATTCGAGTGACCAACATTTTGGCGCCGTTGCCGGGGAAGGCGACTAATTTTTTTTTAAGGCAGTAATGATTTTTCTTTAGAATAACAGGTGCATGAGAGGACACAAGAAAGCTAACTTCAGAGGCGGTAAGGGCACAGGAGGTGGAAGAAAAACTTTCATTAACGAGATCATTTCAAAAGCTGAGACATCTCAGAGAACGAGTTCCCGAAGACCTCAAATCCAGTATTCCTCCCAAACAGATCATCAGACGGAGGAAGTACTAGGGCCTGAAAGGAAGATGGAAACCCCAGAGCACATTGAGGAACCAGCAGAAGAACCTGAAGAAACAGAAGATACTGAAGACAAAGCCAGTGATTCGGGGAGAAAAATAATGGAGGATAACAGAGCATAAGGAAGGGGGGAAAACTCACTTTCCACCCTGGAATTTCCTATTGGGGATCTCCCAAGAGGAGCAGTCCCTATGAAAAATATTCCACCTGCGGCATTGCCTAATTTTCATGGGTTATCCTCTGAAGATCCCATGAGTTCCTCTTTGAATTTGATATACTGTGTAGAAGTTATGATTATGTAACTCCTGCTCAGAAGTTAAAATTGTTTCCAGCAACATTGAAAGGGAATGCATTAAGATGGTTTATGAGCCTAGGGGCTCAGGTGATCACCACATGGGATCAGATGAAAGAAAATTTTCTGAGCAAATATCAGGATTACTGTCGAACAAGAGAAAGGAAGGAAGAATTGTTCAAAATGGTTCAGAAAGAGGATGAGAATCTGGAGGACTTTGTAGAGAGACTACAATATAATCTGCATCGATCAGATCATCCAACCATGAGTAAGGATATTCTAAAGACAATACTACTAAAAGGAGTACGAGATGACTGCCTAGATATGTTAAATATGCTCAGAAAAGGGGATATTTCCAAAGAACCATTTGATGAGATTATCAACCTCTGCATGAGGTGTTCCAGAGGAGCAGCAAGCAGATCTAAAACCAGGGACAGTACATATTCAAGAGTCCAGAAGTCAGCAAGCGGAGGAGCAACACGAGCCGAAATAGGTAATCTGCTTGAAGAATTTAAAACTAAAATGTTAAGCTCCTTTGCTTCACAAATTGATGCTCTGCAGGTTAAAAAGAAACAGGCAGAAGCAAAAGCTGCCCTAGCTATCTTTTGCTCCAAATGCAGAGGAAAGCACCCACTGCGGGAATGGGCATTGGATAAGGTACCAATTTGTACCATTTGTGAAAAGGATCATGAAACTCAGCAATGCCCTTCTTTGCCAGGAATAAAGGTAGCGCTGCAATCAACTGAAGAAGAAGCTAAAGCAGTGTACCTGATGACACAGAGGAGGCAATGGCCACAAAGACAAGGTATGAGTTCTAACACATCATTTAGTCATTGGAATATTCAGTCTCCTTTTCAAACAAATTTCCCACCCATGAATGAAATGCAATACCCACCCTTTAATCCGATGCAATTTCCTATGCAGCAACCAAATCCTCCTTTTATTGACCCTACTATGTGGAATCCTTGGACTTTTCAACAACCTTATTTCAATCAATGGAATCCAAATTGGGCAGCCCAGCAGATTCCATTTCCTCAACACCAGCAATCTCTTTCCTTACCATCTAATGCCCCGCAGAATAACCAGTCAATCAGACCCCAACTGCCTATGCAACCTAATCCCAACCCAAACAATAATAAATCCTTGCAGGTAATCGATATTGAAAGTCAACCTGTCTCCCCTATGCAATGTAATGACATCCATTTACGCTCTGGGAGGATAGTTGAACCCATCATAGATGACATTATTGACTCTGAAAAAGAGGAAACTAGAGAGGAAAAGTCATCTAACAAAAACACTGAAACACTTGAATCATCCTCTAACAAGACTGTCCAAACAGCAGAGCCACCCTTTCTTGAAAGATTGGCTCTTACTAAAACGTTTGAGCCACCAACTTTTAACCTTTTAGGAGAACTGCAGAATTTATATGTCAAAATCCCATTATTGCAAGCACTAAGAGATGTCCCTATCTATGCCAGAACTGTTAGGGATATTTGTATTAAAAAGCCTGGAAGAAAAGCCAAGGAACCCCTCACAGTTCATGTGATGGGAGAACTAACTGCTTTGATGATAGAAAAATACCCCCCTGTGAAATATGGTGACCCTGGTCACCCTACAGTAACAGTTCAGGTCAGCAAAACCTTTGTCTCTAAAGTTCTAGTAGATCTAGGTGCAACAATAAATATTATGACACTCGAAACAACACAATTACTGTAGTTGAAACACTTAATTAGGGAAACTCCAACCATTCTAGATCTGGCTGACCGCTCTACAATTAAACCCAAAGGAGTCATTGAAGACCTGGTAATTTTCGTAGAATCTTGGAATTACCCAGCTGACTTTGTGGTGTTACAAACTAAAACAAAGTTGGGGGGTCATCCATTAATTCTAGGAAGACCTTGTTGCTATAGTAGATGCTTTCATCAGCTGTAGGTCTGGATCAATGACAATATCTAATGGGCAGGAAACCAAACAGCTGACTCTTTATCCTCATGCCACACCCATGATTAATAACGATAATTCAATATGGGTAGATTATGAGGATGAGGAAACCCAACCTATTTTAACTGTCGGACAAGCTTTAACTCTCAAAGACTCAACCGAAGATGAACTAATCAGCAACTTTATTTCTGAACCTTCTTCGGTTAGCTCAGAAATACATAATCACCTCACTGCAATCCTAGAATCGGAATCCCAGAACAACCTTGAAACTGAAAATTTACCTCAAATATTAGCTGGCAGTCCTTCCAAAAGTATAACAGTAGAAATCGAACCAGGTAAAACATTAAATATAAATCATAATCTAACAGATGATCAAAAACAACAGTTAATGAAGCTACTCAAAGAAAATAAAGAGGCATTCGCTTGGGATTACACAGACATGAAAGGGATTTCTCCTGAACTATGCACTCACCGTATTTATATTAAAGAAGGATCCCCACCAGTTTGTCAACCCCAAAGACGAATGAACCCCAATTTAAGGGAAATAGTAAAGGAAGAGCTTAAAAAATTATTAAATGCAGGATTTATATACCCCATATCTGATAGTGAATGGGTTTCTCCGCTAGTAATAGTACCCAAGAAAAATGGGAAATGACGAGTATGTGTAGATTATAGAGCCCTAAATAAGGCCACCCAGAAGGACCATTTCCCTTTACCATTCATTGATCAGGTATTAGATAACTTGGTTGGTAAGAAATTCTTTTTCTTTTTGGATGGATTTAGCGGATATAATCAGATAAGGGTTGCACCCCAGGATCAGGATAAACCCACTTTTACTAGCCCTTGGGGGACCTTTGCTTATAGGGTTCTTCCATTTGGGCTATGTAACGCCCCAACAACATTTCAGAGAGCGGTGATAGGGATCTTTTCTGATATGATAAATGATTCCTTAGAAATTTTTATGGACGACTTTACTCCTTATGGAACAACCTTTGAAGATGCCCTGCAGAATCTTGAAAAAGTACTTAAGCGGTGTATAGAAGCACATCTTGCCTTAAGTACTGAGAAATGCCATATGATGATGAATGAAGGCATTATATTAGGCCACTTTGTTTCATTTTTAGGAATTCAAGTCGATCTCGCAAAAATACAGGTAATTTTGACCCTCCCTATCCCCAAAACCCAAACAAAAGTGAGGAGTTTCTTAGGACATGCAGGGTATTACAGAAGATTTATCAAGGACTTTTCTAAGATAACTTCTCCTTTGTTTGTGTTACTAACGAAAAATGTTGAATTTAACTGGACCGATGATTGTGAAAAAGCATTTCATCAGCTTAAACATAAATTGTCCATAGCTCCCATTTTGAGAGGACCAGATTGGGCACTCCCCTTTCACATATCCTCTGATGCCTTAGACACTGCCATTGGAGCTGTCCTGGGACAGGAAGAAAATGGTCTTCCCTATGCCATTTATTTTATTAGTAAAAACATGACTCCCGCAGAACTTAATTATACAGTCACTGAGAAAGAATTTCTAGCAGTTATTTATGCTATCAATAAATTTCGGCATTACATTACTAGTTATACTACTTTTGTGCATACCGACCACTCGACCATTAAATACCTAATGAATAAATCAGTTATAAATGCTCGAGTCACTAGATGGTTACTATTATTACAGGAATTTGATATCACAATTGTAGACCGACCAGGAAAAGAAAATGTAGTTGTTGACTTTCTTTCTCGATTAAAAACTAATGAAAATATTCCAGTAGATGATTCTTTTCTCGATGAGTATTTATTTGCAATCTCTGCTCACTCACCTTGGTATGCAGACATTGCTAACTAAGTTGCAGGAAAATTACCATCACACCTATCGCATAGAGAAAAAAGGAAAATTGTTCAGCAGAGTGCTAGGTACAGCTGGATAAGCGGCTGTTTGTTTCACACAAGACTCGATCAGGAGATCCGGAGATGCATTGGTGAAGATCAGATTTATGATGTACTGAAAGCTTGCCACGATGGACCTTGTGGAGGACATTTCGCGGATAAAAGAACAGCACACAAGGTTCTCAGGATGGGATATTATTGGCCCTCAATCTTCAAAGATGCAAAGAAATATGTCAAGGCCTGTGACAGCTGCCAAAGAATGGGCCAGCCTAATCACAGGGATGAAATGCCACTCAATCCCCAGGTAATTCTTGAACCATTTGAAAGATGGGCACTAGATTTTATAGGTCCCATTAATCCTCCATCTAATCAAAGAGTCTACATACTAGTATGTACAGATTACATGACTAAGTGGGTAGAGGCCAAGGCACTTATCAAAGCTAATGAGGAATCAATATTAACATTTTTATTTGAAGAAATATTCCTTAGGTTTGGATTGGCTAGGGAGCTAGTCACTGATGGAGGACCTCCTTTTAATTCTCATGGCTTCAAAGACACATTGTAGAAATACCATATTAAGCATAGAATGACCACACCTTATCACCCCCAGTCAAATGGGCGGGTGGAAAGCACCAACAAAGTCATAGAAGCTATTCTGACAAAAACAATAAAGGAGATCAGGAGGGACTGGTTTCAAAAGCTGCCTGAAGCACTTTGGGCTTATAGAACCACTTGGAGGAACACCACAGGCTTTTCACCCTATGAGTTAGTTTTTGGTAAAAATGTTGTTTTCCCTTTGGAGTTTGAAATCAAAACTTTAAGAACTGCTTTAGCTGTTAACCTCAATTTGACTGATGCACAGACAGCCAGGTTGCAACAGCTGCAGGAGCTAGACGAGAAAAGATTGGATGCCATCCACCAAACAACCATGATTCAGCAACAAAGAACTAGATGGCATGACAAAACTATTAAGCAGAAGCAGTTCCAGAAAGGTAACTGGGCTTTACTGTATGACTCCCATTTCGAGAATTTCCAAGGTAAATTGAGAACAAGGTGGCTAGGACCTTATGAAATAGATGTTGTATTTCCAAACGAAACAATCAGACTCTTAACGATTGATGATAATAGAACACCGTTATTAGTGAATGGATACCGACTCCGTCCGTATCAATGGCCTGTTTCTAAGGAGGATTTCAAAGCTACCTGCATGGTAGAATTACACTATGTTCTTTTGGGGGAATTTTCTGCCCCTCAAGGAACTTAAATTTCTGTTCATTTATTTATTTTTAGATTAGATTTCTTAAATAATAATCCTTGCCAAGGGGTTGCTATGTTACAATTAGTTGTTTTGCAGATCTTACTTTCGGAGGATGGCTGAGAATAAAAATTCTAAAAGAATCACTTTGTAGCTTGGGAACGCTCTTCGGATCATAAGTCAAGTTTTACATCATTTCCTGTTGCTGCAACACCATTTCCTGTTGCTGCAACACCATTTCCTGTTGCTGCAACACCATTTTCTGTTAATGCAATGTCATTTCCCGTTGCTGCAACACCACTTTCCGTCATTTCCCGTTGCTGCAACACCACTCTCCATCATTCCCCGTTGCTGCAACACCACTTCCCCGTTGCTGCAACACCACTTTCCGTCATTCCCCGTTGCTGCAACACCACTTTCCGTCAATAGAATATCATTTCTCCATTGTCGTAACACCACTCCTCGTGGCTACCGCACGAGCTTATGTTTCGGCAAAATATCACTTTTCAACACTGCAATACCAATCCCAGCACTTAACGAATTATCAGCCTGATGGAACATATTCCGCTGCATTGAAGGGACCAGCCAAGCACTCTAATAAGTACACGTCGTCACTGCTACTTCCCATCAAATTGCTTGTGTTTTCACGATTAAAAACCCGTTCAAATTATGATTAAGCCAGAAAAAGACAAGATAGGACTTTTTGCGTGCGACTAAAGGTAAAAAGTAAAGGTACGCATGTTTAAGTGTGAATATTAATTTATAGTTAATGCGGAGATGTGATACGACTGCTGAAATCATTATACTGCCAATCAAATCATTCAGCCGTAGATTTGGGGGGGATTACCAAAATATCACAATTATTCCATAACACGTTAATCGCCACCACCCTTACTCCTCGCGGTAATATCTAAAACTCACCTTGCCGTGGCATATCCTCATTTGTAATGGTTTCCTCTATTTCAAACTCGAAAACTAGGCTCTGTATCGTGTATTGTTCGCCGGATCAACAGCTATGGGAGGAAATCTGATCACATATGAACTTGGCACAACAGCGCTACTGGAACTCTACCCCGAGGTTTATCAAATTTTCCTGCAAGCAGGGTGGGTAGACTACTTTAGAAGACTCCCAGATTTCAACACACAGCAGGTGTTGGAGTTCGCATGCAATTTAAGAGAAGGATTTTCTACAGTCCAGGGAGTACGTATTCTGGTAACAGAAGAAGATGTAGCCCAAGTCTCTGGGCTACCAACTAACGGTATACGCTGGTTCAGCAGGAAACATATGATTTTGAATGCGCAGCAAGGCTTCTTTCTACCAAGCAAACACATAGAAGCTAAAGGAAGAGGGGTCGCTCTTCAGTCACTGCCTCCACCATGGCCAAAGGTCACGGAGTTTGTCAAGCAGTATTTAACTTGCGAAGGTCGTTATCAGGTAATTTACCAACACGACTTCGTTTTGCTAAATCATTTGAGGCATCGACAGTTGATAAACATGCCCTATTATCTATTGGGTTGTCTGAAAAACATGTCACATTATGCTGAAAAAGCAAAGCATCCAGCCCTTTCCCTCAAACACCACAGGTTATCCCAACTCTTAATAAATAGAGGCTTTGCTCTAATCCACCCACCCCCTGTTATTAATCCTCCCCAGCAAATAGAAGAAGATCCTCAACAACAGGAGGAAGTCCCCCAACAGCCAGAGCAAATACCTCAAGAAACCCCTCGGCAATTAGCAGCAGAAACACCCCTGCAGAGGACCCCATCCCTCAATGAAGCTCAACCATCTACCCCCGTGCTTCATATTTCCACTGATGACTCTGATGATAATATCCCCATCATTTCTCTTAAAAGGAAAAAACAACAGGAAATTGAAACTCCACCAAAAGGAAGAAGAACCAGGGCTTCCATCAAAGCAACTACTATTCCTGATAGTCCCCCCAGCCTAAAGGAAAGTGATCGAAAAAAGAAAATTATTGATTTTCCTGCCTCCTTAAAGAGGCAGAGAAAACGGTCAATTACAGCAGTTAAACTTACCAGCCGTGTGATCCCTACTTTTCCACCTATTACCCTAACACCCCGTATTCCAATCATTCCAGAACATTCCCTTTCCTCACCCTCTGCGGCTGAGATGCAGAGCATTGACAGCTTTGTGACAGCATTTTCTGAGGCAGCTGATACACAAGAACCACCTGCCAAAAAATCTAAAATAGACACCCAAGGTGATATTGGGCAAGTGGCTACTACACAAGAACCAACCACTGACCCAACAGGTGACACACAAGAACCACCTGTTGGGGATGAAAATGACCAAATGGACGCAGAACAACAATCCCTTCCTCCATTAGAGCCTGCATATACGCAAGCCCCGCCTACCATAGCCTCCCTGCAGGAAGAAATTGAGTTTTTAAAATCTCAAATTAAGGACTATCAACAGGAGATAATAATGGTTAAGGAAGCCTACCAGAATGAATATAATCTCCACTTCTTAGCACGGGTAGCGACTGTAACAGAAAAGAGTCAATACAATGAGTACATGTGCAGTGAGTGTGGTGAACTGTACACTCAAGCAGGATATAAGGTAGTCCAGGTCCCAATGACTGAAGCTAATCAACAACCCCCTACTGCTGAAATCAAAACAGAACAACCTGCTGTCACACAAGAACCAGCAGGAAGGGCAGCAGAAGAAATGCAATAACCTACTGTCACACAAGAACCAGCAGGAGCTGCAGGAGTAGAGAAAGAACAACCCGCTGTCACACAAGAACCAGCAGGGTTTCTAAAAATTGTAAAAGAAGAAACAGGACAACCTGCTGTCACACAAGAACTAGTAGGAGCTGCAGGAGTAGAGAAAGAACAACCCACTGTCACACAAGAACCAGTAGGTTTTCTAAACATTGTAAAAGAAGAAACAGGGCAGCCTGCTGTCACACAAGAACCAGCAGGAGCTGTAGGAGCAGAGAAAGAACAGCATGTTGTCACACAAGAATCAGCAGGTTTTCCAAGAGTTGTGGAGGAAGACATAGAATCACCGCGGCCCACCCAAATTACTGCAGAGAAGAGATCCTTTAGTAACGCTTATGCATAGACTGAAGTCACTGAACTCCACTGTGTTAGTGACGCTTATGCACAGACTGAACTCACTGGACTCCACCGTATCAAGGATGCCTATGCACAGACTGAAACTCCTTCTGTCAGTAATGCTTACACGGAGACCTCTAGTTTTCAACAACTAAAGGACACATGGAGAATAGAATATGAACTTTCACAAGGGAAGGCATTCCAACAGCAGAAGTCAATCTGGTTCACCTATGCATACAAAAATTGGGATGCATTGGAACAGTCTAGAGCCCAACATAAAGAAAATAAGGAGGTAAAAGCTAGGCTATCCCGTGCCTTTGATCTGGTTCAGAGGATATTGGCTACAAGAAATCCCTCTTTCAACTATGCAGTATTCTTGAGAGAATGGTTGGCGTTCTTGCAAATAAAAGCAATTAGAGATGGAAGACCATACCAAGCTAATACACCTGCCCAGTTTATTAAAACATTCAAAGAAGCACCACATAATGATCAAAATTTTCTTTGTGAACTCTATCTTCACAATGAGGCTATGCTTGAAGATAGAGCGATGAATATACTTCCTATTGTTGGTGATATTCAAATAAGAGCCTTCATCTCTTTTCTAGCTAATCAATTAACTTGGAAAAATGCCTATATGTCAGCAAAACATAATGAGCACAACTGCCTCCTTTGGATTTGAAATGAACCACACAATCCAGCTACCTTCATTGCACAGCATCAGAATTATGTAAGTAATCCAGAATTGGCTGACCATATAAAGAAGCTACAGGCAGTGGTCTTGCAGGACTGTCAGCATTATGTGAAAACAAAAGGGGCACTGGCCGTTGAAGAAAACAAGTTATTCCGGGAACATTGTCCCAAAGAAAGACAGGAATACCATCCCTACAATCCCCTCAATATCCAGGTAGCGATTTCACGCATACCTTATTATGTTAAACGCATGGAAAACTGTGCTGAGAAGTGGATCGGCTACCATTTCCATTTCCCTCTCTTATGGTTACCTGGTCAGCAATATAAGGCTCATTATAAACTGACCAAAAAGGAGGAGGTAGTAGTATGGCAGCAAATACAAAATGTTCAGGGATTCAGAAGCAGGTCGGATAAAGCCTTCTCGAGCTACTATATCAGCAACTTACATTGTTCATCCCAGTTCTCCGACTTAGATTCAGAATAAACATTGCATGAGGACATGCAACCCTTTCAGTTGGGGGGGATGTTAGGACTCTGTATTGTCTACTTTTGACCTTACATTTTGTTATGATATTACCCTTTTTAGCCTATAAATAGAAACCCTTGATATCATTTTTGACCTCATCTTCCCAAGGTAATAAGTAACTCTCCTCATTTGCTATATGTTTAATTATTCAACACATATTCATGTTATCTTTACAATTAATCTTTGGAAATTGGCTAAGTCGCTGACAATTGATTGGAATTGTTCAAAGTCCACAGAATCATAATTCACAGTTGCTATAACACCAGAAACAACAACTGTGCAGTTGCTGCAACACTAGAAGCAGCAACTGACTAAAGCAGGAAAAGTCTTAATTTGCAAAAGATGAAACAGTAATTGTCTGAAGCTGGCAAGACTATACTTGGCCGATGATGATAAAGCATGATCAGCCAATTTAGTCACAGACGCAGGAACACCAGGAGCAGCATGAAGCGCTTCAAGGAACGGTTAAGATTTACCAAATCAGCAACAACAGCAGAATAACCAAGGATAGCACAAGGACCCCGAGGAGATAGACGAAGACCACCCGTTTTGCAACAGCGGAAGGATCCGATTAACAAAGGACGACAAAGATATACATTGTTGTAACAATATGTTGTAATAGGAATTAATTTCCTATTTTTGTATAGAAGAATTAAACTGAATGACAAACTATTGTAATAGATGTCTCCTCTATAAAGAGGAAGACATCTACCGTAGAAAGCTAGCATGTGATACAAGAATATTGTAGTGCTGAAGGCCGGAACCTCTGTTGTAATGGAACTCTTGGCAGATGAATAAAGCATTATTCTGAGCATTTTAACTTAGTATTTGTGTGCAGGGGAATCTTGTGAGAGGGACAGGGCCCACCTTCTTCACAAGATTCACCCATTCCTTTCCTGTTAAGCGTGTGTTATTTCTGTACGTGTTTAGCCTTGCTTCTGATATTTCCTTTTTGCTTATACATTGTTCCTTTAATCGATTGGCGCTGTGAGAAGTGTGTCACCGGTGAATAGGATTTTTGGTGTGTATTGGCGACTGGTCACGGAGGCAGGTGCTAGACATCCTTATTCTGGGGACAGGGTCCTGGTCCTCTGTTACAAACAACCATCATTTTTCTGCAGATTTGTTACCTTTACTCAATTTCATTTCATTTCTACAATAGTTTAAGACTGATGTAACGCAGAGTAAGCATTTGATAGGAATTAGATTTGTTGTACTACAACTTTTAATGCTTTTGAAATTAAAGTGCATGCACTACGAGGTCACCTTTGAAACAAAAGGACTTTCCCGGGTTGACAAATTAATGTGGTACTCGATTGTTAATCAATAAACAATTCGAGTAACCAACATCATGGACTTTCATTGTTGGAGGTAGTGCAAGTCGATAGGGTACTAACCAAATCCTCTCAATGATATTGAAGGGTCCACAAAACCGTGGTGCCAGCATGGCACATGATCCAATCCATAAGGAGCTCTTCCTCGACTTGATGTGCAAATACACTTCTTCCACAACCTGGAATTCCTTGAACATCCTGTTCCAATGTACATAGCACGTATGCGTATCTTGTGTTGCCTTTAGATCCTTCCTTATAACTTGCATTTCGTGTTCCATGTCTACCAACATGTATATTCCAATCAATACCCTATTAACTAGATCATTCCAACTGATGGGAGAATTGCAACTCAATCCATACAATGCCTCGAAAGGACTCATCTTAAATGACTCTTGATAACCATTGTTGTATGTAAAATCAACCAAGTGAAGATACTCCACCCAAGTCCGATGTTGATGCATCAAGTACATCCTCAACATGTCCTCCAATATCCTATTGACCCTCTCTATCTGTCCATCTGTCTATAGATGATATTTTGTACTAAAGGCCAACTCTGTTCCCAAACCTACAAACAACTCGTTCCAAAACTTGGAAGTGAACTTTTTACCCCTGTGTGACACAATATTCTTTGGAAAATCATGCAACCTAACCACATCTTTGATGAATACTTGCGCCACATTGCTAGCTAAGAATTGAGACTTAACTAAAATGAAGTGTGAAACCTTTGTCAACCTGTCCACAATAACCAAGATAGAATCATGTTGTCTCAGTATCTTCAGGAACCCTGTGATGAAGTCTAGTGGGCTCCAGTATTGTAGCAATGATACTGCAACTCTTGGGCCTCCCTTATTTACTTTTATCAACCCGGTTGTTCGTAACAATCTTCGAAGCAACGGTGCTATATGCACAAGTACTAGCTCTTGCCGCAAGTTGTCACTTGATCAGCTGGCACAAGTCCGCTAGGAGCTTAAGCCAACTTCTATGAGCTCTTATAAGAAGATTTTAACTTTGATGGACAAAAGCTAACTCAAAAGAGGATAGTTTACTTGCAGAAAGAAGTGGAAAGCTGAAAGGAAATGCAAACCCTAACAAACCCTAGTTTTACCGACTAACCCTACTGGTGCAAGAACAGAGGTGAAAGCTGCGGGAATGGATGCCATTGACTCTTGGAAAGGTAAAATGCATGTGACTAAGCACTTCTAAAGGAAAATATGGAAAGAAAAATCTTTTTGTATTTTTGAGTAATTTTGCAGAATTATTATGCATGGGCTTTAACGATTTTTGACTGTGCAAAGGTTGATTGGCGAAAGTAAATGGAGTGGGTGATTGTAGGATGTTGGGAAGGTAAGAAGAGGGCCTAAGGGGTCCCTAGCACCCTTCCAGAGAGTTTCACAGTGATCAGATCTCGAAAAAACGCTCACATGAACTTCTACAAGAAGTCTGCAAGGGTTCTATAGGATGTTCTACAGGAAGAGCCGAAAGAGGATTTTAGAGGGTTGATGGTGGAAAAATGGTGGAAAAGTGGAAATGAAGGATGGATAAGGATGTTAAGAGGTCTAGGACCTTGTAAATGAGGCTAAGGAGTGATGAAGGTTGTTGGATTTGTCAAGGATGGAGGAAGCAATGCTGCACAAGAATGTAGAAATTAGGGCAAATTGGAAAAGTGTGGAAAATGAAGGAAAGGAATCTTGGATTAGGGGTTGGAGTAGGTTGTATGATGGAGGAAGGATAGGCAGGGATGTATTATAGGTGCTCTGCACACTATTTTCTAAAATTGATCGAACAAAGAGTAGAAAAACCGAAGATCTATCTATTTTGACCTAATCTGACCTAAAAATCAGAAACATGATGAACAGAAGTCTATAGACAGGAAATCATGCAAGATAACTATGGAAACCAAGGAAGAACAGATCTAAACATGCAAGTACAACTGGTATCAACTTTTCCAGCTAAAGATCAGACACCAACAATTGCATTGAAAGGCGAAAGCAATGTTTTTGTGGCAGCAAGTATGCCTTGGTCTCAGCTCATGGTCCCACGGAGGGAGAGATGAGATCAGGGACTGCTTGATGGACTTTTTGTAGATATTTTCTATTACTAAACTATCAAATCAACCTGAAGCATGAAAAGCTATCTTAATCATCAAAAACATCCTAAGTAACAAAGCAAGATCTTAACCTAAATAGCATAAATTATTCTATGAATGCAAGAAAACACATAATAGTACACAAAGGAGGTACTGGCACTTGGGTTGGGCCCAACCCCAAGAGCTATAGCTTCCTAAGAAAGTTCAGATCTGGTTCAAAGTGAAATTTATCTCCGTTACTCAAAAAATAATCATGTCACAAAACTGTTTACAGCAAGAGCTCGAAAATGAGCTGAAATGCAGAGCTACACAAAAGTACAAAAAACCACTGTTCAATAGCTAACCTACTTACTAAAATCTAACTAAAAAAACTGAGGCCCTAAGCCTTCTTATTTATACAAATGGGGACCTCCAACAATCCTCCTAAAATCAAGGAATGTGGCTTCCTGGAACTAAAAATAACAATAGTCCTACTTGATTTGCTTGGCTACCCTTTGGCTTTGTGCTTTGAATTTTTTATGGAGAATTTGAGGTAATGGCTCATAAATGAAGGGGACACCTTCCTATAAATCCTCTCCCTTTTTCTTCCACAAATTTTTCTGCCAAGTGCTCATTAAACCTTTGATTTTGTCTCAAAATTTACCAAAAATCTACATAAAGCACACATTACACTTTTTGGCATAATGACTAACCCAATTCACTCTATTAGAATAAATATAATAAAAAACATGCAATAAACTAATGAGAATGGTGGATTAAGTTGAATTAGGAGGTTAAATGAGCCCATATATTTACCCATTTCTAGGGATCATCATCACCCCCTACTGAAAGTGTTGCTCATCCTCTGAGCAACTAATCCATCTCTTCATTCTTGATGGATCTGGTGGCCTCCTTATCATCCCAAGCTTCTGATGTGGTCTACTCATGTGCCATAAAATTCTACCTTCTTGTCCATGTCCTTCCACTGCTCCTCCTATTCTGCTTGTTTGAATTCTTGTGCTTTTCCTAGGCTTGAAATACATGGAGGCCTACCTTTCTCTTTTTCCTTTTTGTTTTGTAGGTGTGCTTAATGTAGCAAGCACAACTACTGCCTCCCTTGCCAATGTCTCAGGGGATTTCTCTTCATGCTGTTCTTTTCCTTCACTTCATGTAGAAACCTCTATGTCCACTGTTTCTGTCAATATGACTGATATCTCAGGGTGTGCCTTTCCTTTTTCTTGCTGGGTTCCTGCATTGGCTATGGTAGCTTTCATTTGGGCTTTCACAGCCTTTTCCTTTCTAATCTGTGACCTCTTTTCCTTTGTTGTTTTTGTTGTTGTTTCTTCCTCTATTTTAGGCTCAACAACCTTGCCAAATTCTTCTTTTTCTTTTTTTTCTTCCTCTATTTTTCCCTCTTCTTGAATGTCCTATGCTCCCTCATCATTGTTCTTCTCAATTTCTTCAGTTTGCTCCCCTTCCTCACTGCTAGATGGGGGGATGTTCTCAGCCAAATTTCTAATGTTATCATCCCTGGACATATTTCTGAAGGTTTCCCAAGCTATGGGGACAATATAGGTGTGTAAAGCATCTTCCACCAACAATTTGATGAGCCCATGGTGGGCCAACTGATTTGGGATCCCTTCATTTAGCTTTGTACTATATTCAATTAAGGACTGAAGAAGGAAATATGGGATGCTCAGTTTCTTGGCTGGAGGCAAGTCCATCCCATAACTAAGTTCATGTAGCAACCTGAAATGGTATCCATAAATGATGCTAAACCTCCCTTCACATGTGATATACTTCATTTTTTGATAACTAACTTCACTCCAGAGAGGAGGCAAACTTGTCCTTTTAACCTCGTTTTTGTCTTCTACAAGATGCTCCTCAGACAGAAAAAAATGTTTTCTTAGCAACTTGTCCCAATGATCTCTCCTCTTTGCTCCAAGGGAGCCACAATGGTAGACCAGTAACTCTACTGATGACCTGAGGTGTAAGTTCTAGGGTCAAACCCCTAAAACTAACTATCGCATGTGTCTTCGAATGTGGTCTCAGGGACATCAAAAACTCTTTAGTTATCTCTTCATCATAACCCTAAATTCTGTCAAAGAAGGATATCCAATTTGCGCGAGTGAAAAGGTCCACCACCTCAGGGTGCTCATGCAACTTGCTAGAGTCTGAGGGTTCTTTCCTTATGAATCCTCCTGGCATGGTGTTGAGTGCTTTGTTTACGTTTTAACCAGAAAAGAAAATTCTCAAGTGGAAATAAAACACAGTCAATCACTGAAACAGAGGATAGTTGAATTTGGTTTTTTCTGAGATCAAAGGAGGAATTTCTCGTGTTCTCCTTACAATATCAAATGGAAATAATTCCCCTGTTTTAAAATTGCCGTCACCCAGAATTTGACTGTCTGTTTATGAAAAGAATTTTTTTTTACAGAACAGAGCATAAGGACACAGGTTCCTTTCTTAGCTCATAGAGAGATATGTAAAATCAGGTTTTTTTTCACACACACACCGCTGGCCTCTATTGCTGTGTATATCTTCCTTACAAGAGAATAAAAAATGATGAGGAGATTTCAGATGCAGAGAAAAAATTGGGTAAACTTAGTGAAATATGTAAACAAATCATGCACAGAGAAGTTTTCCTAAGCCTACCTCATTTTGAGCTTCAATTTCGATGAAAATCCCAGGTTTTCTTTCGACGGAGCTGTTCTTTGCCTTTCTTGCAGAAACCTTCCTATAGACGTTGTTCCTACTCCTATAGAACTGTTACAGCTTCCTGTAGAATGCCGATAAGCAGGAGGGTTTTGAAAAATGGCAGAGAACGATTGGTTCACTGCTATGGAGGTGGTATAGGGCTTGTTGCAGTTGTGGGGACGATGATAGAGTATTTCAAAGATGAGTTCAATTGGCTATTTATGGAGACTTTCGTTGATGGAGGGTGAGCTGGCCAAGTGCAAGTTGGCCCCATGCAGACCGTTGGTCCCCACTACAGCGTTATTATGAAACTATATGTTCTCTGCTAATTAATCACTTGACATCAATTACACTGGAGTTCAAAACATTTTCCACTACCTGTTTTTTAAATTTCCCGTGAGTTGACTAGACACGTGTGCTGCATGACTTCCGACTGAGTGCTATAGAACTGGACAAGGATGGTCAGTTACCTGGCCACCAATCTCGTTTAATCACAACCATCTCACTGTCCATGCAGTTCTTAAATTACATTCATGCAACAGAGGAACAGGTTTAGTCACTTACTTGGAAGTCAAATGCGTTTGCTGTGAGGTGCTTTCGCCTTTCTTTCTGTTGCATGCCTTTGTTTCTGTGGATGCATGCTTGTCTGGTTGCTAATATGTGGCTATTTTTCTTGTGCAGGTATCCTCTGGTTGGATCTGAGCTGCAAGAGTCTGTTCCAACCTTCAAATTTGCACCCTCATGTTGCTGATGCTGGATGTTTGCAGGACAACGACTTGTTTTGTCCATAGCTCCCAAACGATAGACTGGATTGACCTGAAACTTTTTTAGCATGTTTCTATCATCATTATGGACCTCCCATAGCACAATTATGGTCAATGGATGCACAAATTTCTAGAAAAACTAAAAATGGCTAAAGGTGACAGAGGTCAATTTCTTGGAAACCATGCACTGGAATTGGCTGAAATTGCTTGGTTAAGTTACTATCACCCATATGCATCTCCCCATGAAACATGTTTTGAAATGGATGCATGGATATGGAGAAAATGCAAAAATGGTTGAAGGTGATGGAGGATGATTTCTTGGAAACCATGCACTAGAATTGGCTGAAATTGCTTGGGCATGTTGCCATCATCCCTATGCAACTCCTCATGTAACAATTTTTTAAATGGATGCACAATTTTCAAGTTAGGGAAAAAACAAATTTCTGCTCTATGTATTTTTGTATCAGAGCATTCTGCAGTTTTTTGGATGGTAGGAAAAATGAGCTTGGGGTATGATCTAGGCATGGAAATGATGGAAGAGGGGTTTGAAGACTGCAAGAGGATTTATGAAACCTTTATGAAGCTTCCCTGCTCCTCAAACTAATTTTTAAGTCCATTCCTAGCTCTCTGTAATTTCTACAGGATCGTCCTGTAGAAAACATAGTTTCCAGAAAAGAAGCACAATGAGGTGGAAAGAATGTCAAAAATGATGGAGAAGGGTGAGAGATGGTAGGATAGGTGATGTTATTGGTTTCAGAGCTTTCTTGGCACCTGTTGCTACTTCCTGAAGTTCTGCAAACCTGCAATACAATTGGAAATTTATTTTTTCTCTTTTCTCTTTTTTTTTGAAAACAACTAGGGCGCCTCAAGGAGGTTTTCACCCTAATTGCCTGCCCTGGGCACCTCCAAGGGGGGTTTTCACCCATGGATCTTATTCTCTTTTCCTTTTCTCTTCTTTCCAATCCATTGACCGCCTCATGGAGGTTTTCAATCAATGAGCCAATTTGAGGCGGCTTCGAGGAGGTTTTCACCTTAGATTTTTATTTTCCTCTTATTTTCATTTTTTCATTTTTTTCATTTTTCTTTCTTTTTCCTACCCGACCCTACTTGAAAAACAAAATCATTTTCAAGTATAAGAATACTTCCAATGGAGCCATGTGCACATCGAGATTAGAGACACAATGTTGTGGAGGCTTGAAATGCATGCTTTGACAGGTATTCGGATTTCAGAGACCAAATGGTTTGACTTTGAAGGGATGAAATATAGCTGAGGAAGAGAGTATTGCTGCAACCCATG
>APFE031124289.1:0-10117 GCA_000404065.3 Pinus taeda | reverse complement strand
TCACTTTTAAAGACGGCACACAAGGTTGCTAGCTGTCACAAACCCTCGTGAGAGTAAAAATTAAATGTCATTTTCCTACTACATGGTTCTGTCAACTAGGTGTTTCGAAAATTACAAGTGAAAGCCATCAAACTCCTTGCTGAAATCAAACTCTCGGTGAAATTTTCGTAAATATAAGGATGCACAAATTCCTTAAATTGCCAGAACTCTATTAAAATGACATTTTTCACTACTAACTTCATATGAGATGTCATGAACTTTCTTTTGAATAAAACCTTGAATGTGTTTTTAAAAATGATTCATACATAGATAATATACCATAAATTTAAAAATGAACACATATTTAAAACATGGTAAAGGCTTAGAATTTTCATTATATACTGAATATCAGTACATTATGATATGAAATAAGGCAACATTTTTCATTCCTGTGGTGGAAACTAAGCTCGAGGGAAGCAACTAAGAGCCATGGATTGTTCTATGATTGAGAATGTTGTTGTAATCAATGCTTGATTGGCTACAATGGCTGCTAAAGTGGCAACAATGAACATTGACCAATACACAAGCTATAGTATTGCTTTGTAAAATGTAGAGTCTATGTCCCCTAGGTTTTTTATCAAATAAGTCGCTTGTCTCATATATGTGATAAGCAGAGATGGGTAAACCAACACACAGAAAGCAAGCTGCAACAAACAACCCAAATTTCTCATTATGGTACTAAAACTTGAGGATGAAGCACACAGGTATGATGAAATAGTAATAATTCTATCTTTGATATATAGCTTGGACCTAGATTGATTTCCTGTTGAAATGGCCCAAGTCTGCAAACATGACCTCGACACCTGGATCCAGTCATAACAAAACACTGATGTTAGTGTTTCTATTTGTATAGCTTTAACATAAATAATTGGGATGAAGTTATGAATTTTGTTTGAGAAAATCATTGGTGTGGATTTATCAATTGAGTTAGAAAACAGTTCCAAGTATACTATATGATAAAATAAGACACATATCATCATGTGAATAATCAATACCTGTTATACATAAGACTACACCTCCAAGCACCACCCATCCTTATTAGTGATATTCATGAAAGTAATAGTATATATAATATGGGTTGAATGCCTTGAATGCTCCAAGATAATATTTCACAATATTATATTGTCCTATCATGATGTTGGTCATGAACCAGGCAATCATTATGGGTGAGAACATGAAGCTAACTTTACTTGCACCGAGTACTTACACTCTAGATGAAACACCAATGTATTCAAAATGCTTCTCTGAGTACTCCAGGTGAAATTCATAGCACTTAGTGCCATTCATCTTATCAAAATTTCACCAGTTTAAAATAGCTCGGACACCATCATCATACTTAGAGAAGCATTTTGAATACATTGGTGTTTCATCTAGAGTGCAGGTACTGGGTGAATAAGTGGAGAGAGTTTGGTTATGCTCTCAAAGATTATCCCAAAGAAGAACAGGGAAGTAGCCATGATATAGGTGTTCTGAATTCAACATATTGCAGGTTTGTTCAGGTGGATCCCAATATTTATGTTCGTCGCTTGCTGGAGTGCGGAAATAGCAAAGCCCTAGCAGAGGGCAAGAGGGTTCATGGCCATATAGTTAAAACCGGCTTTGAGCCAAGCATTTATTTGTGGAATTGTATGATGGACATGTGTGTGAAGTGTGGGAGAATTAAGGATGCATGCCAAGTGTTTGACACAATGCCTGAACGAGATGTTTGTTCATGGACTACGGTTCTTACAGATTATGTAAAATGTGGGTATGTGGAAAATGCACGGTGTCTGTTTGACAAAATGCATGAACGTAGCATAGTTTCCTAGAATGCAATGATTGCGGCATATCCCTGATGTGGTGATCAGGTTGAAGCCATGGTTTTATATGTCCAGATGCAATGGATGGGCACGAAACCTGATGAGTTCACCTTAGCCAGCATTGTAAGTGCATGTGCAAGCGTGGTGGATTTATGATATGGGAGGAAGATTCATGGACAAGTTGTTAAGCTTGGATTTGAGTCAAATGTATTTGTTGGGACTGCTCTTGTTGATATGTATGCCAAATGTGGGAGAGTAGATGCTACACGCCAAATGTTCGATTTAATGCTGATTCGAAATATTGTTTCTTGAACTGCCATGGTTGCAGGATATGCCCAAAATGGGAAAGCGGACGAGGCCACAAGGTTTTTTAATCAAATTCACCAGACCGGTATGAAGCCAAATGAGTTGACATTTGTCAGTGTCGTTAATGCGTGTGCTATTCTCATTGATTTGAGGTTTGGCAGACAGGTCCATGCGTACATTATCAGAAGTGGATTCCAGTCCCAAGTTTCTGGTGCAATGCTATTGTTACAATGTATGCCAAATGTGGAGGCATAAAAGATGCACGGAAAGTTTTCGAGAAGATGATTGAGCGTGATGTTGTCTCATGGAATGCAATGATTGTTGGTCATGCTTAACATGGGGATGGGCTGGAAACCTTGAGACTTTTTGAGCAAATGGTCGATTCCAACCACTACTACTATAACCTCCCACTACTATAACCTCTTGGCTTAGATATGACCATTCTGCATATATATGTGAATTGGGGTGATGTGAATCAAAATCCTCTTCACATATAATACTTCATTTACTTACACAACCATCATTAGTTGAGTTGTCCCAGGGCTACAAATCTACTCCATCATTAACAACATAAGATTAAATTATATATATATGTGAATATGAATGAATGAAAACATTTAAAAGAAGATATTTACTAATTACAATATTTGATTCCTCTCATGCAATCACCCCTTTAAACATTTGCATGCCCTTCTCTCCTATCACCTAGGTCTACTCCAAGAAGGATAGGCCGAGTCCTACTTTTGGGTGCCATAGGCCAAGTCCTACTTTTGGGTGCCATATACATGTAATTTACAATTTTCATCTGCAAAGTAATATTTCTTTTTGTTATTTCTATTCAATAATTTACAAATTTCCGTTTCCAAAGTAATCTTTTTTTGTTATTATTATTTAGGACTTATGTGGCTATTCTCTCATTTTAACACACAGTTTCTCTCCTCACTAGATCTCACTTTTTTAGTTGCATATCACCGTACTAGACCTTTTTATTTCCTCTCATACAATATTCATGTATGTAGGTGAAATTCCAATCAGGCTTCTCTATGTTAGTTTTAACTTCAACATATAATGCTTTGACATTTGCAACCATCTTACATTTGGGTGCCATATACATGTAATTTAAAATTTTCATCTCCAAAGTAATATTTCCTTTTGTTATTTCTATTCAATAATTTACAAATTTCATTTCCAAAGTAATCTTTTTTTGTTATTATTATTATTCAGTACTTATATTTGCCTATTCTAACACACAGTTGATCCCCTCACTAGATGTCACTTTTGTAGTTGCATATCACCCTACTAGGCCTCTATTTCCTCTCATACAATATTCATGTATGTAGGTAAAATCCAAATCAGGCTTCTCTATGTTAGTTTTAGCCTCAACATATAATGCTTTGAAATTTGCAACCATCTTACATTTGGGTGCCATATACATGTAATTTAAAATTTTCATCTCCAAAGTAATATTTCTTTTTGTTATTTCTATTCAATAATTTACAAATTCCATTTCCAAAGTAATCTTTTTTGTTATTATTATTATTCAGTACTTATATTCTCTCATTTTAACACACAGTTGATCCCCTCACTAGATCTCACTTTTGTAGTTGCATATCACCCTACTAGACCTCTATTTCCTCATACAATATTCATGTATGTAGGTAAAATCCCAATCAAGCTTCTCTATGTTATTTTTAGCCTCAACATATAATGCTTTTCCATTTGCAACCATCATCTCCTTCTACAAGCCACAATCCCTTCTTGTCAACAAACAATGAGATAGAAATAAATATGTTTTATAACATATGATAACACATAAACAATTAAAAATACATGAACACCATATTTTTATCCTCGAATCTCTTAGGAGAAAATTGAATAATATATCTACTATTTCTCATGGCTTAAAACAGGTCAAACCATCCAAAGTGAGCCCTCCACTCAATTCACGAATATTACAATAGAGAATCATCAAGCTTTTAACAACTTCATCACATATAATCCACGGGCTCTAAGACCATGGGCCACAAAAGTGATGTGCGCACATTTATGATTTCCTTTTTTAATTTATTATTACTTAGTATACAATCAAATGATGTAATCATGAGTCAAAAACATACTAAATCACTCCATAATGGCTTAGCTCATCATTCTTAATACTAATAAAAATCTTCGTTATATCCCTTATAACCTTGTAAAAATCTTCTTTTAGTAAGATGTCAACGAAAACTTCATATGGATGATCCAATTAAATACTTTCTTTTCAATATTTATCCAGTTTCTAAAATTTCTTATAACATACTATAGCCTTACGGTGTTTCCATTGCAACATATGGTGCAATTGCAAATTACTCTTTTTTGAAACCTATCAAAATTTCTCACATTAATTCGTATTAACCTATGTTTCCTATTCTTTTAAACGTATCAAAATTTCTCTCATTCAAAATTGTTATTTAATGAGTTGTGCACTATTTGTAGTCACAAACATCTTTATGAGTCTCTAGTGGTGCTGAACAAAGTTTGTGAGCCTCTAATGGGTCCTGCACTCTTTGCTCTCGCAAACAGCTTAATTGAAATTTTTTATTTAATGGATTATGGACTCTCTGCGCTAACAAACAGTTTTACTAGTCTCCAGTAGGTCCTGCACTCTGCTCTCACAAAAAACTTTGAGTCCCTAATAGGTCCTTTCGATACAAAGACAAAACATGATTTCCAACTATGAAAATCTGAATAATGAGGAACTGGTTATCAGAAATTATGTAGCTTGCCTAACATCCCATGGCATAAATATCCAACTGTGGATACTCTTTCCAACAACTTAATTAGTCTTCTCACTTTTGGATTTGGTTTCAGCCTTGTATGGTATTTTGATTACAGATTCCCCGAATATTTAGGGGAGCAGTTAAATATTTGACAACATTTTTTTATTTAGATTGCAGATTCCCCAAATATTTGAAGGCGCAGTTAAATTTTTGATTAAGTGTTTTATCTGGATTGCAGATTCCCCAAATATTTAATAATCTGATAGACATAAAAACCGTGAAATTTTTAACCACACCCATATCCTCGTCCATCCAATTGCCAAATATTCAGAAAATCGGCAATCAGATAAGCTCCAGGATATGGTCGTGGATGCTATTTTCCAAGCATTACATGGATACAACCAGAAGTCTTTACACCGGCTGGCGGGCTGAAATGAATGGCAGATAGAGAAGATAATGTTTGATCACCTTGAAGGGTCAATGCAGAAAATATTATGTTGACTTAGCCTGAGCATATTCACACTGATAGAGATACGTACGATTTGACATAATATTTAAATGTTCAAATGAAACATGAAAATAACTGAATCATTTTAAATAAGAATTATCGTTGTCTTTAATGAACTTTCCATATATATCAAAGCATTTCGAGGCCTGTTAGAAGTGCACTCGAGAAATATATATGTATAGACACACTGTTTTCTTTTTAATTGAAGTGAGGTTGGGTGTATTTCCATAACAATGTCTTCCCTGATGAAGTCCATGCAATTTGATGGTTAATTTATTCACTACCCATGTAATTATATTTCTGATTATCACCTCACTTCAGCTGAATTGCAAGGCAGCACCTGCAAATGCCAGAGTGGAGTCCTTTCCAGGATATCATGGCAATATTAGTTATGAGATATATGCTGGGTAAGTGCCATATCTATCCAAGGTAAAGTATATTTATTCATGAATAAAGTCCATGTTCAAATGTAACAATAATTGAAAGTAACAAATTCAAAGTGCCAGATTTTTCACTGGAAAGAATATTTATTCATTAACACAGTCATGTTCAAAAATAACATGCATGAATTTGCTACTGTTTGTAAATAAACAATTAGCTGTGTATTTATGCAAAGATTAAGAACATAACCAAAGAGTTCATAGCTTGTAAAATGTTCATAGCTTGTAGAATGCATGCTTATATGACAAAGAAAGACATAAAAACATAAAAGATATATAGATCTCTAATTGTTATGCATAGATTGTGAGTATGCTTGAACATAGTTTAATTTCTATGAATACTTAATAAATTTGGTGACAATTGAAGCTAAAAAATATTGAAGTCAAAATTGTTGCATGGAGAGTTCAAAATAGGTAAAAGAGTAGGAGCGAAAATTGTTATATGGAGTGCTTAAAGATGTGATTCTACCACTCTTATATTCTATTGGATGACCAATTAACTGCATGAAAGTCTTTGTGTTTTCTTCATATTCATGCAAGTATGTGATAGTTAGTGAGGCCAATGGAAGAGAACTTTTCTACTATTTTGTGAAGTCAGAGAGTAATCCAGCAAATGATCCACTTCTTCTTTGGCTTGAGGGAGGTCCTGGTAGCATTGGTTTCACTGGATTTGTCTATGAGATTGGTCAGCTATGGGAATTCTTGCTCTTATTCTCTGTTTCAATGCTCAAAGTTGCCATTTACTGAATGAATTTTGATCTTGTACATGTTAAGTTTTCAAATTGTGTAATCTGGCCATGGGAATGGCTTGTTCAAATGGCTAACTGTAAGCTCACTTTTACCCATGTTGTTGGAATTGGCACCCAAAATCGAGTCAACTGCTGTTATAATTAGGCTTTTGCAATACTAAGATATCATTGTAAACCAAAGAATAATGGAAATCGATCAATTATGGATTTCATACTCTTGAAACATTACCTATTCAATGTTCAACATTGATCGTGAAAAGATAATGCACTTGCCAGACTTGCAAGGCTAGGCAAGGTGGGAGGCTATTTTGATGCAATCCTTGTGTAGAAAAAAACAGAACATAATAGTGATTTTTAGAAATTTGTAAAATAAAATGATAGAGATCTTCTAATATTTATCCCAAAGTTTTTCTCCTATTGCAGGTCCAATGAGTTTTGATCTCAATAACAATTCTGGGAATTTGCCCACGCTCATCCCCAATCCACACTCTTGGACTAAGGTTGGCATTCAAGGCTCCTGCCTCTGCCACTATGGTTATAACGAAATGTTTTCAATTAGGGCACCAAATTTTTTTCCCTCTTTCAAGCATTCGTCAAGTGAGCATACTAGATTATGTCACTGATAAAGCATCTCTGTTATCAACTTTTATGTTCTGTTGCTTTCATCACTTTGGAATTTGCCATTATTAAATTGTTTCTCATCCAACTTGGACTTAACTTGGATGTCACTGAATGTATAAATTTTTATTGTAATGGATTAACCTTGAATGGTTTTGCACATGTAGGTCTTCAACATTCTTTTTGTTGATTCTCCAGTTGGGACTGGTTTTTCTTACTCCAATACAGCTACAGATTACAAGACTGGAGATTTTAAGGCTGCTTCAGATATACATACTTTCCTCATGAAGGTTTTCAGTTCTATCACGCTACAAAAAAATATTTTACAAGTGTATAGATTTTTGTGAATCTTAGTACAGTTTATAATCTTGGATGCAGTGGTTTGAAGCATTCCCTGAGTTTTTATCTAATCCATTTTATGTCGGAGGGGAATCTTATTGTGGTATTAATATTCCAATGGTGGTACAGGAAATAGTAAATGGTAAAGCACACACGACCCATGTTTTGTTATTTAGTTGACTTCTTGGATTCTCTGTTTTTGGAATAGGCTGGAATTTCTTTGTGGCACCAGGAGTCCTATAAGTTGATTTGAGGTTGCATTTCAGGAAAACATATGTTCCAAACATTGTATTTTTCTTAATACAATTTGTTTTATGATTGATACTTCGATGCTTGACTGTTGCAACCTCTCTTTCTTGGCTATGACAGGAAATGAAGCAGGTATTAAACCAACCTTGAACATTAAGGTCAAAACTCTTTGCTAATAATTGAAATTCATAGCTTTCTTCATTCAGGTCTCTCCAAAATATGTTGGTGACTATGAACAACGTTATGTTTGTTAGGAATTTTACTAGATTGTCTCATGGTCTGACTTCTTGCATGGCTAGTCAAAAACTCCTAACCAAGAGGGACGAAAAATTAGAAATAATTGATCGGGTTGTTGGATCAAGGAGTAGAATCTCTAGTCTGGCGGTTTGTCTACAACATGCTTACCAGGATAGGCAATGCCCTGCTGTGGTAAAGTGCAATAGGTCCTGTTCACCATAGGGAATTAAATAGGCCGAAGTCTCTTTCTCACTTCCTTGCAAGCTGTATATTTGATCGGCAAAATGGGTAGTGTAGGGCATGGCACTATGTGCTGATGAACCCACATTGCTTTCTAATCCTCCGAGGAGTGTCGATGAATATATGTTCTATTGACGACAAGGAATTAAGTCAGCTGAAGTCTCTTTCTCACTGCCTTCCAAATTGTTGTATCCTTGATCTGCAGAAGGGCAGGTGAATTGCATTGCGCTGTGTGCTGATGAATCCACATAGAGTGAACAAGATAGGCACTTTCCAAAGCCAGTAAAACTCTGACTTTGCTCTTGGAGGACACCAACATCATCTGCTGCAGACCAAGGTGCAGGTGAGCCTGGAATTAGAAAGTTTCCTGCAGAAATAGTATTGCCTGCAGAAGCAATATTTGATTGAAGGTTGGAATCCGTCCCAACGATAAGAGTGGTTGGAGTTCTTGAATTGGGATTAGTATTTGAACTCTGAATCTCAGAGATTGGGTGGGGGGCAAACAGATTATTCTGTTGGCAGGTGTGGACCCCACTCAACTTTATGTGAAATACAGAAGTATTGCCATTAGGCCTTTGCGCAATCTTTTTTGCCTTGCACCCTCGGTCTCTCTCGTAGGTACATTTGTAATACAAACTGTAAGTTCATTACAATCTGCAGATCATTAGTTTAATTGCCGTTAAAGAAATACAGAAGCTTAATTTTGGAAGACGGTGTAAAGTTGAGAAGATTAATACCGAGGATGTTCATATCCCAGAATTTGTTTCTGTCCATATTTGCGCCAAGTGAACCATATATCTATTCGTATAATCTAGAGATCAAAACACAGGCTTCTAGATGCCGGCCTGACATCTAGGCACAGTATTTTTTCACTTATTATGCCTGACGTTCCCTTTTTTCAATTGTTATGCATCACAAAATGTTTTTCAAGATACTTGCAATACTCATACATAATAATTACAGAAGCATACTATTTTAAGTTGCCCATTAAGTAATTGAGATCCATGGCTTTGAATTGAAAGGAAAGCACCTATACCTTTTGCAGAAGGTCAAGGTCCGCAGAAAAAAATTTCAACACATTTCCATCAGGCCCTTTATAGGCTACCCCAACCCTAATTCGAGATAACCTAGAAAGTACGTCACGTTTTGTCAGATTAAGTGCTGAGAAACCATTGATGTGACAAGAATATTTAAGTGCAACCAAATCTATCCAACCACAATGACGAGGCCGGCCAGTTGCGGTGCCATATTCATGTCAGCTGATCGAAGATCTTCACCCACTTCATCCAGAATTCTGTCGGGTAAGGACCTGAATCAACTCTTCTTGTTTACGCTTTAGCCTGCAGATCAAAACCGTGGTTAGTCATCAGCAAATTTTTAAAATTTCTTGATGAATCCAATTTTCATTAGAACTTTAACCTGCATGAATTTGCAGATGCATGTTAATAAAAAATCATCTCACATACCACACCAATCATTTCACCAATATGTCTTGGAGCAATACCAAGTCCATTACAGATTCCACCGGCAGATGGATTAGAAGAAGTGACAAATGGATAAGTTCCAAAATCGACATCTAACATGGTCTCCTGGCCGCCTTGAACCAAAATCTTCTTCCTGCTTGAGAATGCATCATTCATCAAATGAACAGTGTCAGCAATATAAGGTTCTATTCGCTTAAAATATCTTTTGTGATGCTCCACTTCAGTCTGTAACATGCTTTTGCTATACTCAAAGCCTTTAAAACGAGATGCGGCATCATGCAAAATAATATCCAACTTCTCAGGAAATGTATCCATGTGCCTCAAATCACTTACCCGAATACCATTCCGGA
>APFE031124278.1:0-11313 GCA_000404065.3 Pinus taeda | reverse complement strand
AGTGAGGTATATCATTTCCCTGATCATATGATAACACACATTCAGGCCAATGGATATTACACCTTATCTCAAATTGTAGATCCACTAGCTTCAACAACATATCTATATGAAGATAAATATACATCTCCATATCCTCCTAATTTCTAAGACATTACCTTGTCCAATTTCATATCCATTAGATCTTGGGAGTATAAGGATAATCTAGTGATTCAATTTTGACCTGATCCATACCTTCATTTAGAGCTCAAGAAAATGATGTTCTAGGGATCTTCTCTAACTAATAGTTATCCATATGTTCATGAAAACTGATGTAGATGCTCTGGTTCCAAGTGACCCACTCTTTTCACTGGGCATGAAGGTTCAGATTCTTCTCCACATCTGTTTCAAAATTATAGTGAGTGTGGGATCTTCTGATGCAAATCTGAATGTCATGCAAAACTTCTTAGATACTATGTCTCAATCTCTTGTCTCTCAAGTCTCTCCTAGTCTCTTCATGAACATACCAACTCCTTGGTCCAACATCTAGAGTGTGAATGAACTTGTGAGTCCACTCATGTTTGGGAACTTGCTTGGATAGATGATCACTGGAACTATTTCTTGGAGATATGGATTATATCCAACCCAATAGCAACAAGAGGTCGGGATGATGACCAGCCCCTCAACTATCGTACAGAGATTTAGCCCCAGTGATTATACCTTCACACCTTCTTGGACAGATGAGGATTACTCCTTTAGGGAACATTATATTATCTAAGCGAGCATGGATGTTTCGGAGCTCAAGGTTTAGGTGATACTAAATATAGTATAATAGGCTGTGACGAGCCGACAACTAATACTGTTGCATCTATGATGAGCCGGCACCAAATAAAGGAAAGGGAAGCTATTATCCGGGTCAGGAACTAATGGTACACAGAGCTATTTCTCAACCAGCAACTCTGGTCGTGTGAGCCGAGATCTAAGGTTAGTGATCGAGACGCAGTTTCTTATCCATCACTAGTAGCATAGGTAGAAATAGAGGTAGATGCAGCTGACTAAGCAGTAGACCCAACACCAGTAGATGTAGCTTAATATGTTTAAGCAAGACGAGTAGCATAAGTAACATAAGCAGTAGAAGAGCTAGTAGATCAGTAGCAGTTGTTTGCAGCAACAGCAATAACAAGAGAAGAAGAGGTAGCCGGAATGTAAGATCGAGACCCATTATCAATAGCTTACCCACCACTATCTTGCCTGGTATCTATTCCCATCCCAGCTTCCCTTCACGTAGTTCCATCTTGAGTTTACCCAGCGCTAGGAGAGGTAGATTCAGTAAATGTAGAGTCTGTTGATTCTGCTAATTAAGAAAGTGATCCAATTGATTCAGAAGCGATTGACATGGTTCCCATACCAAAGGTACCAAAGTCAGTTAATCCAGAGCCAGTGAATGATCCAGTAGCTTACCTAGTTCCAGTCTACTAAGCTTCACCCGTTTACCCAATGGCTAAGGTAAAGGCAGTTGTACACCCAACAATGGAAGTTCTAATTAATCAGTCAATGGAGATTACAGAATATCCACTTATACCTGATCGAGATCTAGAACCAGAAGCATATCAACTCGAAGCACCCTAAGCAGCGTCTGTCTATCCAATACCATCATCTAAACCAACAACACCAGAAACAGATCCTGTTCTGTGCCATCATCCATCTATTGACCAGAATCGTTTTAGATAAAATATCCACTTATACCTTGGTGGAAGAACTCCATTCTCGTCGTTGGATCATCCCAGAACGCTCATACACCTAACTTGTTATTAGTACCTATTCAGTGGTGGCTGCTAGTACCTATTAATCTAGGCGTAGGCAGGGGAAGGAACAAAGCTATAAGCGAAGGGATTGTAAACAAGTGATTCAGTTAATCCAGTAGTTCATTCAGCAACCATTGAAGCAGTTGAAGATACATACCCATGCCCAGAAAGCTAATCCAGCTATATAGGACCAATAGTTTACCCGCCACCACCTCTAGTACCAGCAGCAACAAGAAAAGTAGATGTTTTTTCAGTTGAATATGTAGTTGACTCTACAGCAACAGGTTCAACATAAGTAGATCTTGTCGATTAAGCAAATGAACTAGTACCTTGTGGTCGAGATGATGACCTTCGTGATCGAGTTGTGGATGATCCATATAGAGACACATATAGGGAACTAACCACTACACATGGGGAACGGGAAATAACCACCACATTAGATAAAACCACCTAATGTAGTGATAGAGATAGTGATCAAGATGAATATGATGATTTTAGGTCTAGAGGTGAATGAGCTGAAGGAGCTTTCCATGATTGATATAGAGTAAAAGAACCACCAGTAGCGATAGTAGTAGATATAGCACCAAAAAAATAGATCATGTCGGTTCAGCACCAGTAATAGTAATAGAGCTAAGATCATAGGTCTCTTTACCAAGAGAAAACACAAAGGCTACAGACGCAGAATCCAGAGTCCACCTTTCGTGTAGCCAGAGTCCACCTTTCATGTTAGAGAACGAGATCCAGTTAGTTCCACATCCGAACCATATCTAGTCGCACCAGTAGAGTAAGAAACAAAAGTTCTAACAAGATTCGATCCACCAGTACCGCTAGCAGCATATCCAGTAGGTAAATTAGTAGCAGAGTAAGCATCCTAATCACCATATGCAGATCCTCCAGGTCGAGAACCAGTCCCAGGCATTGAAACACCAAGAGAAACGACAAGAGCAGTTGTAGAATCCTAAGTTTATTCAGTAGATTAAGAAAATGAACCAGGACCAGCAACATATAATCTAGAAGCTAAGGTAACACCAGAAGCAAGGGAAGATTAAGCAAGACCTAGTAGCAACAAACCAATAAAGTAGCATCCATAGTAGAAAGAGATGGAGATGCGTCGGGTGCAGTTTAAGTAGTTCAATTTCCAGATCAATACCTAGAAGCGGATAAAGAACCAACCCCGGAGATAACCCTTAGTTGATCCGTAACAATGTATCGCCATGATCGCCATTTTCTATTCCTTGTTACTCCGGTACTAGCATCCCCATTCCTATTCCTTGCTAAATCCTTGTCCTTCTGAGTGCATTTGTTTACATCTTTATACAACACGGATGATTGGTAAGCTGGTTATGTTCTGACATTTTTGTTGCTTCTGAATAATCTAATACAGCTCGGGACGAGTGCGTGGTGCTGTCGCATATCTCAAGGAAGTAAAAGAGACTTTCAAGGATAATAAAGAGAAATATGATGACTTCATCCAGGTCATGAATGCTTTCAAAGCCCGAAGGTCTGTACTTTTTTTTATATATAGATTGGCATTATCAATCAATACTTGTTATTTTATTTGGTCTACATTAACTACAAATGGCAATTTTTCTGGCAACTCTGCAGACTTGATACGGTCCATGTTATAGTTCGAGTAAAAAAATTATTTAAAGGCCATAATTCCCTTATTTTGGGTTTTAATATCTTTCTGCCTAAAGGTTATGAAATTATATTTCTTTCCGGGTAAAAACCTGCTGATTTTCGCCAATCAATCCGTTATATTAATAAGATCAAGGTAATGCAGATAATCAATTATGTTAATAAAATCAAGACAATGCAGATGAGGATGTATTAGTTCTTTGATATTTGAAATCTATTTTATATTTACAATCCAATTTATTGTAACTAGATGTGTTTTTGAAATGTTGAACTGGTATAGGAGTATTTGTTATAACATTCTTGTTTTGACATTCTTGTTTTGGTTTATTATTTTCAGACAAGGTTTCAAAGAGATGAACAAGTATACCCAAACTTTTTAAATATACTAAACATGTATAAATCTGGGAACAAATCAAGAGATAAAGTATACAAAGAGGTACTTTCTAGTGTTTTGCAAATATGAGAACATAAATGTTAATTTCTTCTAATTCTTTTAAGCTAAGTTATTCTATAAGGAATTTAATTCTATTTGTTTGTATGCAGGTGTAAACACTATTTTATGATCATCAAGATTTATTAGAAGAATTTAAGCTTTTTCTATCAAACTAGATAGGTGGAAGAATTTAAGCTTTTTCTATTTCAAGAGAAATTTTGGACTCTTGTCTAGAATTGGTATTGGATAAAGAGTAGAAAGTAACTTGTTATTATTATGGGTAGCTAAATGTTACAATTTCAAGGTGCTTTTACCCTACATGTTCTATTTAACTGTTCCACCTTTATGTTGGTTGAAAGACATATGGGTTATATCAATTTGACACATTTTCCTCTGGCCCATTCCCTTAGATTTGTTCTTATTTATCAGTCCCATGTTACTCTTTTGAAACTACAGTGACAATTTGTAGTTTGTGTATTATAATGTTGTCAATTGACTTTTGAAACTACAGTGACAATTTGTAGTTTGTGTATTATAATGTTGTCAATTGATTGAGTTCTTTTGAAGATTTCTTATTACAAACTCGAAACTATTCCTTTATTCTTTGTTTTGTATCAAGAATTAACTCCCACTATAGTTGCAATTCCAAATAGTTTCTTTTCACACTTCTATTTTTATTTGGCTTACAACCTTTAGTTTTAAAAATAAAGTGGATTATTTAACATACTCATTGTTAGAATGCATAGTTCATGCTTCAATTTGTGTTATAATGTTCTTGTTGAGTATTTTTGTCCAATCTTTGGAGTTAGTTATTAAATTCTAATTCTATTACTTTATGTGATTTCTTATTTCATCTAGTGTTGATAATTTAGTAGGTAAGTCTAGTAGGTAAGCTGGATCCTATTTTCTCTCGAACATTCTTCCCACCTTTATAGAGCACCTATATATATATTGCACTTCTTAATAGATTATGGGTAAAGATCTGATTATCTAGCGAAAAAAGCTTTTTCTTAAAAGCAAATGATTATTGAAAGCTTGATTGGAATTGGCTTATAAGGAAAATGGAGAACCTTATTCATCACTAGTGTAACTATTGGTTATCAAGATGGGTTTGACTAGTTCTAGTTAAAACAGTTTTAGAAGCACAACATGTCTTCTGGTAAATACTATCTTTGATCCCTCTGGGCATTCTTTACAAGATTCAGTGGCTCTATTTCTAATTCATATGGTATGGTAGTAGTGAGAAATATGGATTGTCTTTGGTTAAGTGGAATAAATTTGCTCTCCCAAAATCCCAAGGGGGCTAGTTTTTCAAAAAAATATTACTATTTATGCCTTGGTAGCCAAGAGTGTATGGAGGATAATAAATTCCAATGGATTATGGACATAGGTTATTTGATCAAAATCTATCCAGCGAGACTCTACTTGATTGTTTGAGGTGTCCAAATCCCACAAAAAGGCTGGATGTTTTAGAAAGCTCTTATTGATGCCCTTCCATCAATTTATTAACTACTTTGTTGGAAGGTTGGTAAAGGTGTCCAAGTGAAAATAGGACTTGACTCATGCGTGGGGTGCACTGGTATATCATTTGCCTCATCTTATGATAACACACATTCCAGCCAATGGATATTACACCTTATCTCAAATTGCAGATCCACTAGCTTCAACAACATATCTATATGAAGATAAATAGACATTTCCATATCCTCTGAATTTCTAAGACATTACCTTGTCCAATTTCATATCCATTAGATCTTGGGAGTATAAGGATAATCTAGTGATTCAATTTTGACCTGACCCATACCTTCATTTAGAGCTCAAGAAAATGATGTTCTGATGTAGATGCTCTGGTTCAATGTGACCCACTCTTTTCACTAGGCATGAAGGTTCAGATTCTTCTCCACTGAAAATGAATCTCTTCATATGTTTCAAAATTATAATGAGTGTGGGATGTTTTGATGCAAATCTGAATGTCATGCAGAACTTCTTAGATACTATGTCTCAATCTCTTGTCTCTCTCTTAGTCTCTTCATGAACATACCAACTCCTTGGCACAACATCTAAAGTGTGAATGAACTTGTGAGTCCACTCGTGTTTGGGAACTTGCTTGGATATATTATCACTGGAACTATTTCTTGGAGATATGGATTATAACCAACCCAATAGCAACAAGAGGTCGGGATGATGACCAGCCCCTCAACTAGCGTAGAGAGATTTAGGCCCCACTGATTATACCTTCACACCTTTCTTGGACAGATGAGGATTACTCCTTTAGGGAACATTACATTATCTAAGCGAGCATGGATGTTTCGGAGCTCAAGGTTTAGGTGATACTAAATATAGTATAATAGGCTATGATGAGCCGAGAACTAATACTGTTGCATCTATGATGAGCTGGCACCAAATAAAGGAAAGGGGAGCTATTATCCGGGTCAGGAACTAATGGTACACAGAGCTATTTCCCAACCAGCAACTGTGGTCGTATGAGCCGAGATCTAAGGTTAGTGATGGAGACGCAGTTTCTTATCCATCACTAGTAGAATAGGTAGAAGTAGAGGTAGAAGCAGTTGACTAAGCAGTAGACCCAGTTTCTTATCCATCACTAGTAGCATAGGTAGAAGTAGAGGTAGATGCAGCTGACTAAGCAGTAGACCCAACACGAGTAGATGTAGAATAATATGTTTAAGCAAGACGAGTAGCATAAGTAACATAAGGAGTAGAAGAGCTAGTAGATCAGTAGCAGTTGTTTGCAGCAACAACAATAAAAAGAGAAGAAGAGGTAGCTGGAATGTAAGATCGAGACCCATTATCAATAGCTTACCCACCACTATCTTGCCTGGTATCTATTCCCATCCCAGCCTCCCTTCACGTAGTTCCATCTTGAGTTTACCCAGCGCTAGGAGAGGTAGATTCAGTAAATGTAGAGTCTGTTGATTCTGCTAATTAAGAAAGTGATCCAATTGATTCAGAATCGATTGACATGGTTCCCGTACCAAAGGCACCAAAGTCACTTAATCCAGAGCTAGTGAATGATCCAGTAGCTTACCTAGTTCCAGTCTACTAAGCTTCACCCGTTTACCCAATGGCTAAGGTAAAGGCAGTTGGAGACCCAACAATAGAAGTTCTAATTAATCAGTCAATGGAGATTACAGAATATCCACTTATGCCTGATCGAGATCTAGAACCAGAAGTATATCAACTCGAAGCACCCTACGCAGCGTCTGTCTATCCAATACCATCATCTAACCCAACAACACCAGCAACAGATCCTGTTCTGTGCCATCATCCATCTCTTGACCAGAATCGTTGTAGATAAAATATCCACTTATACCTTGGTGGAAGAACTCCATTCTCGTCGTTGGATCATCCTAGAACGCTCATACACCTAACTTGTTATTAGTACCTATTCAGTGGTGGCTGCTAGTACCTATTAATCTAGGCGTAGGCAGGGGAAGGAACAAAGCTATAAGCGAAGGGATTGTAAAATGAAGGGATTGTAAACAAGTGATTCAGTTAATCCAGTAGTTGATTCAGCAACCATTGAAGCAGTTGAAGATACATACCCATGCCCAGAAAGCTAATCCAGCTATATAGGACCAATAGTTTACCCGCCACCACCTCCAGTACCAGTAGCAACAAGAAAAGTAGATGTTTTTTCAGTTGAATATGTAGTTGACTCTACAGCAACAGGTTCATCATAAGTAGATCTTGTCGATTAAGCAAATGAACTAGTACCTTGTTATCGAGATGATGACCTTCGTGATCGAGTTGTGGATGATCCATATAGAGACACATATAGGGAACTAACCACTACACATGGGGAACGGGAAATAACCACCACATTAGATAAAACCACCTAATGTAGTGATAGAGATAGTGATCAAGATGAATATATGATGATTTTAGGTCTAGAGGTGAATGAGCTGAAGGAGCTTTTCATGATTGATATAGAGTAAAAGAACCACTAGTAGCGATAGTAGTAGATATAGCACCAAAAAAATAGATCATGTTGGTTCAGCACCAGTAATAGTAACAGAGCTAAGATCATAGGTCTCTTTACCAAGAGAAAACACAAAGGCTACAGACGCAGAATCGAGAGTCCACCTTTCATGTTAGAGAGCGAGATGGAGTTAGTTCCAGATCAGAACCATATCTAGTCGCACGAGTAGAGTCCACCTTTCATGTTAGAGAGTGAGATGGAGTTAGTTCCACATCCGAACCATATCTAGTGGCACGAGTAGAGTAAGAAACAACAGTTCTAACAAGATTCGATCCACGAGTACCGTTAGCACCATATCTAGTAGGTAAATTAGTAGCAGAGTAAGCATCCTAATCACCATATGTGTTGAATATGAAATGAATTATTTCAAGCAAATTGAGAAGCCAACAGTACTATGAAGAACAATACATATAAAAAATATAGATAAAACAATTAAAAAACACAGTCAGTGTGTGAGCTAAAAAATGCTGCAAATCTCATATATTCATTCAAATATTAACTACATTATTAAATAGTAAAACTATTACTAAAATCAACTCTCGAATAAATTTACTTGAATTACAACTAATTTCATCACTTTCCACAAGCACTAACCACCCTAACAATCTCCTGCTTTAATTTTGCAGTGAACACAAAATCTGGTTGCTACTTTGTCATCATTTTACATAACTAATTAATCATTATTTCCAACACTCCCCCTTAATGATTAATGAGGATTTACTATCTTATCTCTTATTGCCAAAAACTGATCTTTTGCCACTGCTTTGGTGAAGATATTTGCTAGTTGATGCTGAGTATTTATATGTTTTAATTCAATATCCTTCTTCTGTACCAAATCTCTAATGAAGTGATATTTCAGGTCAAAATGTTTTGTCCTGCTGTGATGAACTCGATTCTTTGCTAACTTGATGGCACTTATATTATCACAATAAATCACTGTAGGCTGAACTTGTTTCTCTCCAATTTCTTCCAAAATTTGTCTGAGCCAAAGAGCTTGTGTACCTGGTGAGGTAACTGAAACATACTCCACTTTTGTAGATGAGAGGGCAACAATGCTTTGTTCTTTTAATCAAACCAGAACCAAAAGACAAACAATTTCCAGATGTGGACTTACGGTCATCAAGACTACCTCCCCAATCTGAATCACTAAATCCAACAAGATTGAACTTTTCAGAAGAGTAGTAATGAATACCAAAATTTAGAGTGGCTTTCACATACCTTAAAATCCTCTTGGCTGCCTTCATATGTATTTTATATGGATTTGTCATATATCTTGAAACAAGTGAAACTGAATATGTAATATCAGGCCTTGTGTGGGTTAGAAATATCAAGCTCCCCACAATACTTCTGTAAGTTTTCTCATCAACTAAATCAGCACCATCATCTCTACATTACACCTCTCCATGAGCACTTGGAGTAGGGGATGGATGACAATCAAGCATATCAAATTTATTTAACATATCCTGTGCATACTTTGTCTCACAAATGAAAATATCATCCTTACTTTGATAAACCTCCATTCCTAGAAAATATTTCATGATGCCTAGATCTTTCATCTCAAATTCATTCATCATAGCAGCTTTGAATTTATCATTCATCTTAGAACTAATACCCATATACAATAGATCATCAACATAAAAACTTATGATTACAATATCAATACCTTCTTGTTTGTAGTAAAGGGTAGGATCATTCTTACTTCTCTAGAAGCCATTTTCCTGAAAGTATCCATCAATCCTTGCATACCACGCTCTTGGTGCTTGCTTGAGGCCATACAAAGCCTTCTTCAACTTGTAGACATTATTCTCCTATCCTTCCACTTCAAAACCTTGTGGCTACTCCACATATACTTCCTCTTCTAGGTACCCATTCAAGAAGGCACTTTTCACATCCATATGATGTATGCTCCACTTTTTATGAGTTGCTAATGAAATCAACACTCTAATGGTCTCCTATCTTGCTACTGGCCAAATGTCTCTTCATAATCAATTCCATACTTCTGTGTGAATCCTTTAGCAACTAATCTTGCTTTGTGTCTTTCAACACTCCCATCACTGTTAAATTTAGTCTTATAGACCCATTTGGTGCCAATCTTTTTCTTGTCACGTGGAAGCTCTGTCAACTTCCAAGTGGCATTCCTTTGAATTGAATCCATCTCTTCTTGCATGGCTTGCATCCAAACATCATTAGTACATGCATCTTCAAAACATGATGGTTCAAATTCAGCCTTGGCTAATAAATCCAAATTGACTATCTCACCTATTGGGCTTTCTTCATGTGCTTGATTTGCACTCCTCTCATAGATATCACTCAATCTTCTTACCTTCCTTGTAGAACTTGGAGAAGGAGACGAACTTGAACTTGATGTTGAAGAAATTGATCAAGGGCTACTTGGTGGAGTTAAGCCACTAGTTACAAAAACATTAGTTGGCTACTCATGATCATTATCAACAATTATATCATCATTCAAAACAGATTTTGTCTTCTCAACATGTCCTTTTTGATGACCATAAACTCCCCCTTCATCAAAAATTACATCTCTTGAGACAATAAGCTTGTTAGTTAGAGGATTATACAATTTATAAGCCTTGCTTGTCTCACTATACCCAATAAAAATTCATAACTCACTCTTTGCATCTAACTTTTTTCTATTTTGATCAGGTACATGCACATAAGCCAAACAACCAAAAACTTTGAAATGATTAACATTAGGCTTTTCTCCATACCTAGCTTCATAAGGAGTCATATTTTCCAGTGCACTGGTGGGGCTACGGTTGAGGATGTATACTGTTGTAGCAACTGCATCTCCCCAATAAGAGTTGCTCAATCCCTTAGTTTGTAGCATGCATCTTGCCATTTCAACCACAATACGATTTTTTCTTTCAGCTATGCCATTCTACTCGGGTGTGTATATTGTAGTATGCTGCCTCCTGATGCCATTCATATCACAATAACTCTGGAAAGCTTTTGAGAAGAATTCTCTTCCACGGTCAGTCTGCAAACATTTGATTTTGCACCCTCTCTCATTTTCTATAAGGGCTTTGAACTTCTTGAATGTATCTAGGGCTTCACTTTTGGCCTTCAAAAAATATACCCAACAATTTCGTGAGTAATCATCAATAAAAGTGATGAAATATGATGACTTACCCAAACTCTTAGTCTGCATGGGACCACATATGTCTGAATGAACAAACTGAAGTGGGTGATGAGCTCTCCATGCACTACCCTTTGGAAACCTTTCCCTTGCATGCTTTCCTTTAGCACATCCTTCACAAACCTCCTTATGCTCTTCTACCTTGGGCAAACCAGAAACTAATGCATGCGAGTTTAGAAACTTCAAACTCTGAAAATTTAAATGCCCATACGTGAGATGCCATAACCAACTTGAATCCTCATAAGCCATATTAGCAAGATTGTTGTTATGTTCATCAAACCTCAAGGGAAACATCCTATTTCTTGTC
>APFE031124265.1:79925-97155 GCA_000404065.3 Pinus taeda | reverse complement strand
TATGTAGGCTCTGATTATGTTATGACCCCTTAGACTCCTATATATAGAGAGGAGGTCTTTTCATTTGTATCATCCAAGAATTGTTCAATTGTGTAATGTAAAGGAGGTTTCCCCCTCGAAGAGGCTGAATTCTAAGGCGTTGATCTCTCTTTTCTATCTTTTTTGAGCTGGTTCCATAACACTTTACCAATCTTTTCTCCCTCCAATTGCTTCAACAATTATCAAATTTCTTCACTGGACCATTTTCCTACATTTTATCCTTGGAAATCCACATTCTCAACCTACATTCTGCAACAATTAACTCAATATACAACGACCCATCACTAATCTTTCCTTTCTATCCATTCATCTCAGAGAATAAATACTTTCAAAATTCAAAACAAATTCTTCTTACCAAACCTTTATAAATTTGCAATTTAGCAAACTCATAATCTCATTTGAATTCTTCCAAATTTGAACCTTCTTCTAAAGTTTCTTGTCTGCTACCTGTGTAAGTTATTTATTCTATTGCATCTCCTTCTTTTGGCCTCTTTATTTTGATATTTTCAGATCTTTCATACTCTGATACCACTTGATGCATGCCCATATTTTGAGCTCGCTTAAAATCCCACAACGCCTAGATATGCTCCCTTAAAGGTGCTTCCTTCAACCCTCACTCACAACTGCTTATGAAATTATAAATCCCTTTTTTATAACTCACTATGGGAGGATTTAATTATAAAGTGGAAAAATTAATGAACAGTGGGAGGAGTCGCAAGGGTATGATCAAACCTTTTCCCGAAACCACCGGATTCGAGAGCTTTGGGTATAGCCACTAGAGCCAAAAGCTATCTAAATATGCTCAAATATGCGCAACCCAAACTATAGCAGAACCACCATGGCCATGTCCTTTGTAATTGCCTTTATTCATCGGGACAACTCAACTTCAAGGGCCCCACTTCTATGTTCCTATTGGCGTTCATTCCTAAATTTTGCACATGATTTTTTGCAAGTCAGCCTGATCCTTATTGTCGGAGCAATGGAAATGGGAATTACAAAATCCCTTGAGGTAAACCCTCTGGGTGGGTTCCACTCTGCCACGTGAGCCCACTGAACAAAGCTCGCTTGTTTCATAAATGCCCCCCTCTTGTTCTTCCAAGATAATGACTCTGGTTTGACACAATCAAGAAATTGTTCTCTTTCCTTCTAAAATAAAGCCTCCAACTTGACTTTTCACCTTCTGTTTCCTGTCGCCATCAATTCCATCTCCTGACACTACCTATTGACAAACATATTAAAAGGGAGTAATTGACTAAATGTCGTTCCTTTAATGTGTACTCCTTTCACTATGCCACTATGATATATGATCTCTGCACCATATTTTTGAGCCTTTCAGTGTATCCTCATCACAACTATTTCACACAAATCTTCCTCTATTAAACTCAGCCTTTGTGCTCCTCTTGCTTTTACACAAGTTCAATCATCCACTTAAGTGAAAGACTTGATTGAGTTTGCTATTGATCCTCTTTGCTCTTGGCCTCTTTGCTGTGCCTTCTCATGTGACCGTCTTTTAGTCACTCTCATATATATATATAGATATATATATTGTGCATATGTTATAGTGTATGTATTTTGGGAATAATGATTGCTGAAGGACTGGTCATTAAACAAAACTCTCACTCGTAGATCCACTCAGAACACTTGAACATAGTGCTTTCTTCCTTGTATTAATTAACATAATAAAAAATATTTACAAGAGGCCCTTCTATCCAGATTTACATTGCATGGCCCTTCTTGGAAGTTAAGCCATATTTGGCTTCCTCAAGGCACTTAATAAGGGATTCTGAACTATATTTTGGTTTAGATCCACAAATTCCTCACCTAAACCCCTATTATGGGATTCCTAGATCCACAAATCTTTCAACAATATAACTTCCCTCTTTTCTCTCTAAATCTTAAAAATTATTCTTGGGATCTATCTTCTAAAAGAGAAATCTAGTTACAATATCCTCATTCACATTAATTATGTACATTGCTAATGGGAACATAGGAAAATACAATTAAATAAATAATTACACTCAATTAGGGAACCAACTCCCTTGATAGATGAAAATGCCTAGATCTAGTCAAATTAAATTTTGACTTGGAAGTGGAATGCTCCTACATCATATGGAACTTGGTATAAATCCTCAAGGATCAAGAGTTATCTCAGTTTGAAATTTTGGCAGGGTTCCAAGGTGCATAGTTCCACTTGGAATCGACAACATATGGTAGCAGTTGATGTGGTGGCATTGAGGTCGAAGTGTGTTGAGGCATGCTTGAGGTGGAAGAATGTGAGTGGCTAAAAGGAAATGTTGTGGTGATGACATGGATGAGTCTAGCACGAATAGGTGTCAAAATATTTCATGGATAGGTGTCAGAGGTTAAGGTTCCAAATTTTGGCACTAGTTATGTGAGAGCTAAACACAAAATTGCGAACTTCCCCTTTCATTATCTACCATACATACGGCCCCCACATAATTAACATGGACTATTGGATCCAAGCATATGGAGATCGGTCAATGACATGCTTTGAGGAAAATATATGGGGGTTAGTCGCATAAGTGACAAATTGCAAATCCCCCTCCCCACCCCCCATGGTAACCGTCTTATGGGGGGAGGTATTTGTAATTAACCTCAACCATTGATCAAGAAAATATACATTTGATCATTGATCGATCATTTTTTGAGATGGAGACAAATTAGTGAGGTGATACAACATAGGTGGTGACCCAAGTGGCATGGACGTAGCAGGAAAAATGTGTGGACACGATACATGGAGGCTAGCATGGCATGGTGATGCAACATGGTGGTACAATAAAATGATAACATGTACAATAGAATGAAACCATCCACAGTAAGATGAGATCAACATGATGATGTGGTAGGTGACATGAAACATGTAGATTCAACATTTTCAGTTGGTTAAGTGGGCCATTTTTGAGTGACATGTGGACCTCTCGTAGGGTTCCACATGTTACAGTGATGTCAACATGAAAATTTTTGGGGTTCGCGCCAAGGGCTTGTTTGGAGAAGTTTTTCAATATTATGTTATTTTTCCAAAAATATTTAGAAAAGTCTAAGTGGGACTATGGAACATCCATATTTAATGCATATCTAGACATATTTGGCTTATCAAGGAAGTGTAGGGAGCTAGAAGATTTGACTGTCAACAAAACGATAAGTCACTTGGATACTAGATTTGGGCACAAAGGTGAACAAATCCAGTGTATCTGATGATTGATTTTAGTGCCTCATGAGTATGAAGAGGACACAACCCTTGAGTATATTGTAGTAGGGATGAAATAGAAGGTTCAAAGCACCTTAAATTATATTTGCAGTATTCATAAGTCCAGGTGTCCAACACAAATGCATTATAGTAAAAGTCCTAGATACTATATTACACATAAAAGAAATTTAAACAATTTATGTGTTACGACCATGGTTTTAGCCTTTGGGCACGTAAAAGCTAGGAGGGGAGGGAAGAAGTAACTTAGCTCGTAGGGAATAAGGCCAGCGGAGAAGGACATGAGTATAGATGGGGCGATTCAGGTGAGATCTAATGTAGATCCTACTTTCTATTCACTCGTGGGATCTGAGCGGTCTGGGGGAGACCAGTGATCCGTGGCTTCTATCTTATCGAGAATCCATACATCTCTTATCGGTGTATGGATGGCTATCTCTCTGAAGTTTAGCCTAAATGTGGAACCACAATATGGAACCTAACAACGCATCTTCACAAACCAAGAACTACGAGATCACCCTTTTCATTCTAGGGTGCAGAGGGATCGTACCATTCGAGCCTAGGATTTGATTGACGGGGTTACAACGAATTTTTTTTGGCGTTGTGTGCATTCAAAGAATTCTGGTGTTTTGAGTTATAAATTTGGCATATGCATTTCAAACAAACTTTGGTGTTCAACATGTTTTTGCATTTTAAATTTGGTGATTCAAACAAAATTTGGCATTCTGCATTATTAATTTTTGCATTCTAAATTTAGCGTTTCAACACCAAAATTAAAAAAGCTGATAGACTTAAAATCAGAAAAACATGCATGAATAAATTGAAGCATCAGTTCAACAAAGTTAAATTGAGAAAAAATATTGAAATTTAAACAAAGATGAACATTCAAAGAAGAGAATCAGAGTGTTCAATAAATTAAACAACAATTAATTCCATAAACAGAACTAAATTCAAACTGATAGATAAAATTAGAAATAGAAAATCAAAGATTAGATTTTAAGTGTTTTATACAGTGACAACAACATTACATGTTGTGTGTCTTTGGTGTGAAAAACCTTTCAAAGAACTTGTGTTGGATAATTGAGAGAAACTCAGATTGAGTGCATGTGAGAGAAACTGGTTAGACAACATATCAGAGAATTATTATGAAATATTTTGTAAAGGTGAAGCCTTAAGATATGAGTGTGAAAATTTGTGAATGAGGGATCTTAAAGGCTATGTAGGTAGGTGCTTGAACAACAGGGAGTTGGTGATGATACGTAGGGAGTTGGTGCTTCCTTTAGGTTGGTGCCTAAAAAATTAGCGAGTTAGTGCTTGTAGAGAGAAAGGAGGTTGAAGTCTTCAGTAGGTTGTAGCCTAAAGAAGTTGAGGTAATCTAAAGTTATAGCTTTATTTTGAATCAGATTAAAAATACTTTGTTGTTTTCCCAGTTGGGTTTCCATGTTAAAATATGTTTTCTAGAATTTAGAAGATTCATGTGCTGTTATTTATTACTGTGCTACTAAGTATTTTTAATTTGAGCAATGAATTTTCAAAATTGTTAAAATGCTGATTCACCCCCCTCTCAGTATTTTCCTGGTTTCTAACAATTGGTATCATAGTGGGTTCCTTCAAGATCAGTCTAATAAATAGAAGGCAGATTAATGATAATGTCTAACTAGGATGGAAGCCACACCAACAAGGCTCCTATCTTTATTGGAACAAACTATCCATTATGGAAGGTAAGGATGAAGACTTAATTCCAGTCTCTTGGTGCAAATGCCTAGGAAACAATGCAAAATGGATATACAAAGCCACCAGTCATGATCAACAAGGAAGATAAGCTTGAATTCACTTATAATGCTAAGGAAATGAATGCACTCCTTGTAGGACTTCCTGGATCTGAATTGGTCAAAGTTATTGATCTAATATGGAGTAGATTAGTAATGCTGTGCTAATTCCCCATTCATAATAAAACCCAATATGCTTATCATTTTCTTATCAAGTGCTTAAGGATCACCATTTTTGCTTAATTAACTGATTCCCATGAGAGTTTCTTATGTAAATAATATAAACAATTTAACATAAAACATATGTTGAAAAATAGAAAAATAACAAAAATAACATCAACATATAACACACAACACAAATATTTGATGAGGAGTTCACCCCTCTTGGTCTACGCTTCCTTGATCCAGCTTCCAATGCTTGGGCCTCTCTATTATGCTCAAAATTACAAAAAAAGTGTGTTTAAAATGCGCAAATTCCTCTGAAACCTGTCTCAATCAGTTCAGAATAGCCAAAACTGCTAGAATTGACTATTTTTTCCTCTAATTTGGATAAGAACTGAAGAAGTTATGACCTCTCTTAGATCTCCCACAATTTGCTCAACAAATTCCCCTTTTCTAGCCACTAACCATCAAATCCAACCTAAAATCTGCCAAATTTGCCACGTTTTGGCCATCAGGGCCACAGTTCTCGGCGGGTTTGAAAATTGCAATTGGCAAGAACCAAAATCCTTACACTGCAGCATTAGCGGACCCGACGGGGATGTAAATTGCAACATGTAAAAATATCGTGTCTGGGCAGTTTATAGGAAATCACAATCGGTGATTACTTCCAGAACTGTATCGCAAACACCAACCATCTTTTGCAATTGCGATATGCGATAGATCACATCTCAACCTGTCTTTGTCGGGGCCGATTCTGTAATACTCGTCCACCTCTGATTTGCGATATGTGATATCAGAATCACAAATTGGTGCTGTTTGGGGCTGATTCTTAACCCGCGTCCTCTGTTTTTCCTCGATATGCGATATGTGGGACCGAGTGGCAACTTGCCACTTGGCACTTCCCCATTCCCTAGGAATTTTTCCATGTCATCCAATCTTGCCACGTGTCCAAGTCAAACCTTAATTTTGACTTGCTTTAACTTCTACATATGTGCTCGGATTTGTGTGCCGCTCACATTGTTGGATTTAGAATGATCAGCTCTTCAATCTGAAGCTAAGATTTTCAAGATTCTGACACTCTAATTTTTTAGCATAATTTTGAGCACTTGATCGCTCCTCCCCACTGGATGTATTTTTAGACCCCAAAAGGTTATATTCCGTTATTGAAAAAATGAGGGTATTGTTCCCTCACCTTTCCCTCGTCAATCCATTTGGCTGTTGATGGATTTGTACCTTTGATACCCACTCAAAGATAATCAACATTTCCCCTCTTTGATGACCTCGTTCTTTTGTTAAGTATGATGTCTTACTGAAGCTCATCAAGAAATTCTAGAGAAAAATATTCAATTGATGGAATCTATACACTTTCTCCTTTATCTTCAATCGAAGGAGGCTCATAAAATCTCAAATTTTCAACATTAACAACGGAACAAATTTGCATATATGAAGGCAAATCAAGCTTGAAAGCATTATTACCAATCTTTTCCAGAATTTTCAATGGACCATAACAGATTGGTTTCAACTTTTTACCTTCACCTTGAAGCCTTTCCTTGCTAATGTAAAGCCAAACTTCATCACCTACTTGAAACTGATGATCCACACGATGCTTATCATGCCTTGCCTTATACTTGCCTTGACTCTTTTCTAGTTGTTCTTGAACTGTTTGGTGAATCAACTGATTTTTCTCAATGAATTCTTTGCTCTATCTATGTCATTATGTACATCTAGAGTTACATCTTTCTCAAAGATGAAATCCAAAGGCTATTTAGGAAAATAACTGAGACATGCCTCAAAAGGCGAAGTTAGAGTATTGAGTGTTTTTCTCGGTTGTAAGCATGCTGAATATAATGCAAATGTTCATCCCACAACTTAGGATGTTTGCTACAATATCCTCTTAGCAAATGAATAACTGTCCTGTTAACCACTTCAGTTTGACCATTTTTTTGCAGATGGAAGGTTGTACTTTTCTTCAACTTGGTATCCATCAAGTTTCATAAATTTGACCAAATATTCCCAAAAAATCGGAAATCATGATCACTTACAATATAAGTAGGTAATCCAAAATGAACCCACACATTTTGAAAGAAAATCTGTGTTGTTTGTTCAGATGATTTTCTTTTTTACAAGGCATTAATATGCACATCTTGCTGAACCTATCCACAACTACATACAAATAATCATGACCTTTTCTTGATAAAGGAAGACCTCCAACAAAATCCATAGAAACACTCTTCCATGGACATGAAGACACTGGAAGTGGTGTGTACAATCCTAGTTTCCTATTACTAGGCTTACTAACTAAACATAATGAACAACCTCTAATAAAATGCGACACACTTTCAAGCATACGAGGCTAGTAAAAACACCTCTAAAGCTTTGCCATTAATTTACATACACCGAAATGTCCAACAATAAGAGAAGTGTGTGATTACCTTGTGACATTTACTCTTTCTCCCTGTGGAGCACAAAGTTTCCCAAAATGATACAACAAATTATCATGTATATGGTAGTCTAATTCCTCAACTTGGTGGCCTTGTGTTGGGTAGCGTAGGCCCTGCGTAATGGTTTTGGGGCTAAAAGCCCACAATTTTGGGTTAAAGTATGGAAAAGGATTTGTGAGGTGCACGGAGCGTGAATTGTAATGAGTCAAGTCAAAGGGTTGTCCACCCAAAAATAATGTAAGAAAATAGAAAGTGAGTCGGCCTGCCCATGGTCTGCGAACCATGGAAATGTATAAATAGAGAAAGGCTCTATGGTTAGAAATCAGTTTTTAGTTTTTGGGTTTTGATCATGAATGTAATGGGTTTATGAAGAAAGAAATCTCTGAGCTTTTGTAAGTCCGAGTCAAGGTTGTTTGGAGATAGATAGAGGCTCTACAGCTGTGTGCGCAAACGCCTGGTAGAGTCCACAACTGTGTGCGCAGACCCCTGCAGCTGAGTGCATAGGGAGGATCTGGTTGTACTAAAGCGAATATCAATAAAGATAAGAATTTTTGAATCATTGTGTGCTTTATCGTGGATCTATATATTGCTTATGTTCTAGATTTATGCATTATCTGTTATAATTGTGCGCACTGTGTTTTATTGTTAAATGTTTGCTTAAATACTGTAACAAGAAGATTAGATCTGTAATAATCTCATTAATAAGATAGTGCATCTACATGGATCTACACTGTACAGAGTGGCACGAGGCCGCAGAACTGTTCGCGACCCTTCTAGACCACATCAAGACATCCCAAGGGTGTGGAAACCTAGTTCCAGTACCCTCCCCTACTACCTCGGGTGAGACCTCAGTCCACGCTCTGCGGATTGTTTCCGAAAGGGCTGGTAGCTGCGGGATTTGTTTGGCTAATAACTCTTCCAAACCTAGGCCAGGGCCCAATAAGCCAACAAATGGTTTTGTTGCTGGGATCAGGATCTACCTAAGGGATGTTTGATGTCGGAACACTAGAACCCTATAAAGAAAGAGCTTGAAGAGTGGTTGGATTAGAAGCTTCTCGAGTTTGTGATAGAGGAAAACAAAAATCTGTGGATATTTGAGGAAAGGTTGCTGGATCGCTACATATACACAGAAATCCACGAGATCTTCTTCGCGTCTTTCTCGACAAAACTATATGAGTAGATCGTGAGGCTAGTTGACAGTCAGGGAAGGTGCAGACTAGATTAGCCTATCGTGTGGACTCCAAAGTTGGTGTGTAGGCTGGAAGCATCTGAAGATAAAATCGCACAGGTAGTAGATCACTGGTTGGATCGAATAATAGGAGGGTTTATAATCGAGTTCGCGATAGACACAACTGTGAGTTACAGTGAGGCAGAAAGGCGCTTTCTCCAAGGATCACGGGGTAAGTACATAAAATCATTGAATACTTGGATTAAAATGTTGTTATGTGAAAAACGGTTTATGCACATGCATTGATGTCTGGGGTAACAAGGAGTGGAAGAGGCTACCGAGGGACAGAAGGATTAGAAAACAGTCCTCTGATTTCACTGTTGTGAGAAAGCGAGGAGGAGCTCGCGGGGTTCTCTCTAAGAAGCACAGTGCGATTGATTAAGTAGTACATTCCACTGATACCACCACCATCCACGCCATCACCTACTTCACCTACATCAAAACCATCTTCACCTACCCCACCTCCACCACCACCAAAGGTTGGGATGGCGAGTGTGGTCAAGTTGCCGGTATTTAGAGGTGTAGGAAATGAGGAACCAGATCAGTTCTGGTTCGTGGTAAAGGATGTATGGGAAGCCCAGGGCGTAAGAGATGATAACATAAAAAAGGATACTCTGGTTAGCGCTTTGCAAGACCGCACATTGATGTGGTATATAAAGTACTCTAGCGATCACCCGAATGTAGGAATAACGACGATTCAGGATGCATTGAACAAAGAATTTAGCCAACCAAAATCTGAAATGCAGTCAATCATCGCGCTCAAGGAGATCGCGATGATGCCTGGTGAAACCCTGTGGGATCTGGATTAGAGATTGAAGAGTACAATCCGCGAGGCTAACATGACGCCGATGGACGTGCAACATTGCGTGTGGTTTGTTGCGTCTTTGACACCACATCTACGGATGGCGCTATCACAACAAAATATCTCAACCCAAGCTGAAGCATTAGAGACAGCAATGAGGTTGCATGAAACTCTAGTACATGATCCAGGGTTGGGAGTTCAACAAATCCATGTGCAGATACAAAACCTATTCTTAGAGATGCGAAGTTTGAAACAAGGTCAGGCGCCTTGGTCAATGGCGTGCAAAGAGGTGTGGTGCATCAAATTTAAGGGTTGGGGCCATGATAAGGATCATTGTCTACTCTTCATGAATTACTTGGGGGGGGGGGACCAATGCCATTATGACCAGAGGCACAAGCAGGGCCAAGCATGGCACCCACACTCTAGTGCACGATCTGTCAGGTGGGAGGAAAGCATGCCATGTACAATTGTCATCTATTGCAGAACCTAAGACAACCCCCCCACAATTATTTTGCAACTTTCTAGGATGATGGGCCACGATGAATGAAATTGCCGAAGTTATGAGTCATTGATGGATCAAACACCTGCTTATAGGATGTAGATGGAGGCGTAAGGTCAGGATCTAGCTGCAGCAATAGCGCGGGGTGGATTCTAGGGACACATATGGGGACAAGGGGGAATGGGATCAGGACGAGGACGAGGACAATTAATCTGCTAGAATTATGGAGGACCTGGGCACTACGCGCATGATTGCACAAATCCAACTAGAACATGTTGCCCGTACTATTACCAATTTTACCATGAAGTAGTGGATTGCCCCATACTAATTGCACAGATGTGGGAAAAAGGGGTGCTTTAGGCTACCCCCACTCAGAACGTCCAAATGATGAAGGCTGAACCACACGGGGAAGATCCTAATGTGAACATGATGGTCAGAAGTGGTGCAACTACAGGGGAAGATAAGGGGAAGCAACTGGAGGAAGATGCATGGGTTCACAAGGCCCATACAAAACAAACTGAATTTGATTTGGAGCGTGCGAAGGAAACTTTTACTGAAGCTAAGAAAAGCTTCGCGAAAGCTTCTACTTCGGGTAGCAAGGATCAACCTGAGATAGAGATGGACATGTCTATGCTAAATACCTTTTTAGAAACATGCATCAAGCTACTGCAGGACACTAAAGCAGTGAAGGGATTGCAAGAGTTAATAACTAGGTGCATAGGGCCGGGTGAACCCTACATGGTCTGGAAACTAGGCAAGCATGCTTTGCACACCGGTCGGGAAATGCGCTTGATAGCCCAAATTGGTGACTATGAGATGGATCAAGTCATTTTGGACTTGGGGTCAGACGCAAACGTCTTACCTAAACAGACATGGGAATGTATAGGCAGGCCCACATTACAATGGTCTCCTATCCAATTACGAATGACAAACCAACAGAAGATCTTGCCTATGGGGAGATTGCAAGGGGTTACACTAGACATCGAAGGTGCAAGCACACAAACCGATTTTGAGGTAATAGAAATTGTGGATGACAGTAACCCATATCCTACATTGTTAGGGATAGACCGAGCCACGGATATGAAGGGAGTCATCAACCTAAAGAAATGAAAAATGATATTCGAGAAAAAGACTCTCCGCATAGTGGTTCCGCTAGACCTAGCTAAAGGAGCGCGCTACACTGAGCCTGTGCGTGATGAGGACAATGACAATGAACTGGACTGTATCTACCAGATCGCAGTGCAAGATCAGGACCAGGTGAATCCGACAGTGGATGGAAGAATCTCATGGGAAGGTTATAGCTCGTGCATATTAGACTCAAATGAAGAGATTGAGCGATGACAGAATAGATTGCATGAGGTAAAATGCTCAATTTTAATATGATGGTTAGATCACTACGCCATGTAATGATAGAAGCAAGGGACCAGCCAACTGATGAGGGTGCAAAAAAAGCAGAGGGACCAGTAGACCGGTGTGAAACGACAAGTCTGAGATAAAAGCAGCAAGGCGCGCGAGTAGGGACACTATGCGTGACAACTACTAAAGGGTGGAGTACATGCCAAACGACTAGGCAAAAGCAGAGCAGATGTAGGAGGCAGGTGCGCGTCCGGTTTGGAGGACAAATGGGGTGAGCATTCATCAATGGCATAGGGTGCATGTGTATGTTGTGCAGACACCCAACTGAATAAAAATCACAAATCCGAATTCACCACAACGATCTAGTCCACTAGCTGTTCGTGACAAAGTCAGTAGGAAAACAGGGGGGAGCACGAATAGCGTCCGGTCAATAAAACGACCTACTGGGAAGCTGCGGATACACGGGTTCGATGGGCATATAACAGGAGGGAGGCAAAGGTGAGTTTGTCAATAGTAAGACAGGAGGGAGCTCAGAATAGGCGCGGTAGTAGTAGGCCTCGCGAAATCAATGATGTATGGGCACGGATGAGAAAGAAAAGCGCGCTAGTAGGGGATGGGATCAACAAGATGGAAAGTGGTGATGCACACTGCGTGAATCTGCACATACGGGAACCAAGATTTGCCGGGTCTATTGCAGGACTAGAACGAGCTACGACCCTACTATCATGGCTGCGACTGCACCCACGGACGAATATACCCCACAAAATAGCGCAAAAAGAGATAACATATACAGAGGCACTCGAAAGGTGCCCGCAGCCCGGGCTAGCAGGAAAGCTAAGACCTCGCACCTAGGGTGCAACTACTTGACTAGCTATGGAAAGCACAGTCTTAGCACCCCAAGCAGTTCAAAGAAGGTGCTTGACTATAAACAAGTCTACGAGAGGCCGAAGCAAAAAGCACATTCCGTGCAGAGTCATTCGGTCCGAAAAATCGCAGCTGCGCCACATGGGTTGCATTGCCGCGTGGAAAGGTCGAGAGGTGATCGTTAACTCCACTATTCCTGACAAGAAATTTTAGTTACAAAAGGAGTGGGTGACGGGCCATTAAGATAGGAGTTCCAAGCTAGATACAAAAAGATCTGCCGCCTAGACGCTATTAATGAACGGGAAATGGAGGGAAGGGATCCATTCAAAATTACGTGTTCCTATAACAACTTGTGGACAACACTGGGATATTTGAGATTTGAACCAGTAAAGACCAGCAAACACTCAACTACTAGGCATCCAATGAGTACCATGGTGAGAACCTGAGCACGGTTCACGGAAGAGCTATATCCAACACAAGAGGTGCCAGATGAAGCAGTTGCAGCCCCCGAGGTTCCAAAGTCTCCACACACACTGTGGCCTCGGAAAAACAAGTAGATGATGGGGCCAGTTAGGGTATCACTGAGATTCAGTAAGTTATAAGTAGCCAAAAAGGGCAAATCAATCACCACCGAAATCGAGGAGGACGACAAAGGTTTGCAAGCCTTGATCCCTCAGATTGAGGCACAGGATGAGGATGAAGAGGATGCTTTCCAAATACCTTCACGACCCCCATATGTCTCTCCATGGAACCGGATGGCCAAGATGCCAAAGAACCTGGACGCTGTGGAGAGTACGCTCCAGACCCCGCCTCTTCTGAATGAGATAAGGTTTGATGATTTGTCGCTGGGCCGAGTACCAAGTATCAAGTTCAAAGATTGGGATCTTGCAGACAGTTAAAAGTTCCCCCAATTGGCCGAAGCCAAATTACTACCGCGAAAGTGGTTACTGGGTGTGGAGAAGGTGGGATTACTTAATCTGAGGTGGATACCCCATTATCACCATGTGGCCATCACCATTTTTGTTATCGATAGTTACTATGTCTGGTACATGATGGGTATCTCTAGTTGGAGGAGTCAATTCCTATCACAGCCGATTTAGTACACCAGAATACCCACCTGCCTGTTAAAGGGAACAACCCCACAAACATAGCCGGAACAAGTAGCGATGTGGGTCTCACAGAAGCAATGAAGGCTAAATATAAGCTGGAGAAGTGAAAGCATGGGTATGTAATAGCAAGCATCAAAGATTGAGGGGTGCGAGTCACCACCCAGCTACTAGCCAGTAAACTAATGAGAAAATGCCATGCAGATGAGGTGCCAACTCCTATCATTGTGCTTGCGGAGTAGTGTGCAGAAGGGGTTTAGTTCAATTTGGCGTAGTTCTTATGTGATGAATTTTTGACAAATTGTAAAGAAGCACTGGAAAAAGGTAAGACATTTCATTACGCATGGTTGCTACTATCAATACTTCTTGTTGCAGGAGAACTGCCACAGGTAGCCAGTTTCCCATCATTGAGAACAACCTACTGGAAGCGATGTGGTATACCTCGCTCTGGGCTACAAAGGACGCCACAAAGGCTCGTGAGGTTAAGGTATTTTGGATATTCATGGAGGTGATTATTAGGACATGGATCGCTCACAGACCATGGATGTCCCCAACAGTATACAAAAATTTGCAAAGCATGGCTGAGTTCAAAGCAGACATGCATAACCTATATATTCGGGTGCGGAAGTATCCAAAACAATCATGGGTCAACCTTCTGTCCATTGCAACAGACGATGCAATTTATGAGGTATTGGCAACATGGCCTTTGGAGTGGCACGCCCCCGACAAGGCCATTTTATACCGAATGGCCGCGCAACAGCGAAAGAAAGAAATCTAGCTACAACTCACTAAACTGGTGGAAAGGACATGTCAGGGACAAAAGGCCACTTTGCAGCCAGTGGCGACCCAGGAAGTAATCACCAAGGAGATCAAGAAATGTCCTCAGAATAGGAGCTGCAAAGGGAATCAAAGACACAGGAATTCCTAGACATTACCCCAAAATTGACCTAGGGCAAGAGGCCGCGAAGCAAGGAATTGCCACGTACACGCAAAAAGTCAAAAACAAAAAAAACTTTGGAGAAGGAATTTCTTGCCAGCAATGAACCGACGTGCAATATCACTATAGGTGCATTAGAGGAGCTGATGACAGAGCAAACAACTGTGTTGGGGGAGCTCAAAGCGCAGTTACAGGAATTACACGTGCGACCCCTGGGGGGATGATACTAAACCTAACAGAGGGCACAGTTGTAGCTGAGTCGATGGTGCGCACCCACACAATGACCACTTTAGTGTTGCCAACAGGTGCTGTCCTGGTAGAACCCGAAGGTGACATGAAAAGTTGGGGGTTGAATTTGGTTGCCCTTCCTAGAGAAACACTATACCAACCGCAGGATGGGGTAACCGCCGAGCTTCGTGCCCGGAAGGCCGCTCCGTCCAAATCTTAATGGAGCAGAAGGAAAATCTGGAGTAGGTCAGTCTACAGCATGATGAATTGGTCACACACAACCAGGAAGTGGAACATGCCATGGCAGAGGCTTGCAGCAAGGTGCCAGAGTTGGCTATTCTAGCGGAACATCCAACAACTAATAAGATTCATCACATGGTCGTAGGATTCTGTACGGCCCAAGTGAAGGCTCCGAAAGCTCAGTGGGAATTAAATTTACAAATTGCAGAGCTAAGACTAAAGTTGCAGCCACCCACACCCCCAGAAGTTCGAGAGCGGCGTTGCGGCCCAATTCAAGCAGGATTGGAAAGGATAAAGCGCATTGTCCAAGATTTCTCAGGATTGTTAGATCAGTCCCTCCTTATGCTCACCTCCCTCCAGGAAGACCCAACAATATAGCAAGTAGAGACAGAAGCATGGGAGTTGCAACAGGTTTATGAGACAGTCCGGGGGACTGCGTAGACAGTCGTTATCATGTAGTGGTTGGCCAAAATGAAGGAGGCCCAAGTTCTCAAGGCACAAGTTGACGCCGCTCGAAAAAAGGAAGCAGTGCTTAAAGAATGCATCTAGCCCTGGATTGATGAGGCATTCGCGGTATCCACCACCATTGAGGGAAATTTAGCACACATGTAGGCAGCATATGACTCCGAACAAGCAACTGAAACTGATGCTGATGCATTGGCAACTTGCGTAGAACAGGTACAATAGATGGTGGAAGATTTTGTTGCAAGTGTAAGCGAAGCGCATAAGTTGCTGAATGACCTCCATGAGAAGATTGCTGCACCAGCCGAGTGACTCAGGACGAGTCACGATGATTGTGTTGGGGGCCTGTTGGGTAGCGCAGGCCCCGCGTAATGGTTTTGGGGCTCAAAGCCTGCAATTTTGGGTAAAAGTATGGAAAAGGCTCCACGAGGTGTGCAAAGCACAAATTGTAATGAGTCAAGTCAAAGGGTTGTCCACCCAAAAATAATGTAAGAAAATAGAAAGTGAGTTGGCCTACCCATGGTCTGCGACCATGGAAATGTATAAATAGAGCAAGGCTCTATGGTTAGAAGTCAGTTTCTAGTTTTCGGGTTTTGATCGTGAATGTGTTATGGCCACCAACAACCCCCCTCTTTGTTTGATATTAGCAATAACAACAAGCAAATGGGGACCCTTAATAAAAAAATCCAAACAAACATTTTATGAAAATTTTTGTATTCAACTCCTTAAAACTTTATCGCATCGTGAGAAGAGAATGAAACGTCTTCTTATGAGCATAATAAACTGCGAAGAAGCGACACGAAATTCATTGCATCGCATTCATTATGAAGCGCTCTTAAATGAAAAAACTTAAGAAATCTTCGACGGCCGATACGCGACGTCGCATATCGCAACATCGCGTAAGTACCACACAATGACTGAATGACTAAATGCGATCTGCGATGCTGCGATCTGCGATAAATGCGATTTGCGAAAATTCGCGATCATATTTTTCTGTGATGACACATCTTGATGACACGATCCGCGATGCTGCGATGCGAGTCGCAGAAATCACCCATCGTAAATTTTCCTCAGTGCAGTATTCAAGGAAAGCTGCCCGTTAACCAAAATTGGGCGCGCACCTTAAAAGAAATTAATGATTGTACGCCAAAGTATTCAGGAAGGACAGTTTCGTGTTTTTCGAAGAGTCAGTTTGCTATGGGTGTCATGATTATGCATTCATAAGAGCTTAAAGCTTTCATATCAATCTTTGTTATCATTACTCTTTTCCTTTGCGTAAACTGTAAGACAGGAAATAACATGAAGCAATGTGCAGGAAACATCTAAAGAAAAGGAGAAAGCGTCAATGCTCGGAGAACAGAGAAGAGATTCCTTCAGAAACAGATGCCGCATGCGATAGGACCACAGATTCTAGAGTATCACTCAAAAGATGCTGATGTCAATAGGCCATCTAAAGCTCAGAGTCAAAGGTGCACAAAAGCAGCATGTTTACAAAAGACCCTGAAGCTTACGCCCAGAAAAGCCCAGAACAAAGAACGGAGGCAGTTGATGAGCCCCAATTTTGGTACAATTTGGGCTCATTTTGGCCTATTTTACTTGCTCAAACCATTCATTTTTATTTGCTTATGCATGCATTTCTTAGTTTATTCATGTTGTTTGTAGGAAGAAGGTTAGACACTTTATCTACGTGACTAATGCATTATGATTCCATGTTTTGGCATTAAAAAGGGAGCAAGAGACAACGAAAAAGGGGATAAGGAGACAATGAGGTGGCACTGCTGATTTTCTGGAGAGATGTCCACGGTCTTGGGACATTCCTCGTGATTCCCACCAAGAACTCCGAACTCCAATCCATCTCCCCTCCGAGCTCAAGA
>APFE031124265.1:35726-63755 GCA_000404065.3 Pinus taeda | reverse complement strand
TTTTGTACTCTTAGTAGATGTTAGAACAAGTAGAGATAAATCGTTTTTTGCTTGAAGCTTATGAGTAGGATTAGTCATAAATGGTACTTTTATCTCTTGGCCATTTCTGCTTATATTCTTAAAGTGATATACAATTTTCAGTTGTTTATATGTTATTGCATGAATGTATGAGTTACCATTTGGCACTTCTGTACGGTGGAGCAATTTATTTATGTCTGATATATGAATAACTTATTATGCGATATGCTGTTCACATCTGTTTTGCCTAACTTCTTATGCAAAGTGGTTTATCTTAATTGATTTCTATTCTTATAATAGCTGAATGATCTTTATTACCAGTTGTTGTTTGAAATCTCTTTAGATCGCATAATAGAAGAAATACACCCCGGGTTAACGTAGATTAGATGTGTTGTTTCTCATTAGATTACAATAGTATAGAGTTAGTTTAAAAGTCTGAATTAAATTAGCTTTAAGTACTCTTAGATCAGCATCATCCAATTCTACACACACACACACCCTTAGATTGGGAAATTGGTCCCATTATCCCCAGTCGGACCCGCTATACCAAACGGATAAGGAGCTGCCAACCAAGGTCCGGACAGGGTGGGTATGCCCCTTGTTGTCGACCCGATTATCGGGGCTTCAACAGAATGTATGGGTTTATGAAGAAAGAAATCTCTAAGCATCTGTAAGTCTGAGTCAAGGGTGTTGGGAGATAGATAGAGGCTCTGTAGCTATGTGCGCAGAGGTCTGGTAGAGTTCACAGCTATTTGCGTGGACCCCTGCAGCTGAGTGCGTAGGGCGGATCTGGTTGTACTGAAGAGAAGATCAATAAAGATAATTTTTTTTGAATCATTGTGTGTTTTATTGTGGACCTATGTATTGCTTATGTTCTAGATTGATGCATTATCTGTTATAATTGCGTGCACTAGGTTTTATTGTTAAATGTTTGCTTAAAGACTGTAACAAGAAGATCAGATCTGTAATAATTTCAGTAATATGAAAGTGCATCTGTGCGGATCTAAGCAAAATCCCGATAACTATATGGAGTGGCACGAGGCTGTAGAACAGTTCGTGACCCGTCCAGACCACATCAAGACATCCCAAGGGTGTGAAAACCTAGTTCCAGCACCCTCCCCTGCTACTTCAGGTGAGACCTCGGTCCGTGCTCCGTGGACTGTTACTGAAAGGGCCGGTAGCTGCGAGATTTGTTTGGATAATAACTCTTCTGAACCTGGGTTAGGGCCCAATAAGCCGACACCTTGACTCAAGTTTGAATACACCTCTTGAAATTCAACATCATGTGCGTATTGTTCAACATAAATTTAAGGAAAAACAAAATGATTCTTAAGTAGAATGGCTACATTAACAACTGGTCTAGAAATCATATCAGCAACTTTGTTATAAATACCTTTCTTGTACCTGATTACCAAGTGGAATTGTTGTAAGAATCCCATCCAATGAAAGTGCCTTGATTGCTGCAATTTTGTTTGAAATTGCATATACTACAAAGGTTGATGATCAGTGTGAATAATTGTTTCTTTTCCCATTAGGTAATGCTTCCATTTCTTCAAACTTTGCACCAATGCGTAAATCTCTTTATCATATGTAGGATAGTTAATAACAATACCATTGAAAATATTAGAATGAAATGAAATGGTCATAGTCACTTGCATCTGTTTGTATTTCAAATGATTGTTTCAAATCCAGTAATGCTAACATTGGGGCTGAATTGATCTTTTGTTTTAAAGCATCAAATGCTTTTTTTTATTTGCCTCCCAACTGGAAAACAACCTTCACACTGGTCAAAGCATGTAGTGGAGTTACTATGGAAAAGAAATTGGAAATAAACTTTCGCCAGTACTGCGTTGCTCCTAGAAACTCGTTACTTTTGTGACTGATTTGGGTATTGGCCAATTCACAATGACCGAAACTTTAGAGGGTTTGATCTTCATCTCACCTCCTCCAACTATGTGGCCCAAATACACTAAGGAAGTTTTCTCAGATTCACATTTAGACATCTTTAGAAATAACAATTCTTTTTTCAAGACATCCAACACTTTCCTCACATGCTTGACATTCTCTTCTCGTGATTTGCTAAATATAAAATTATCATCTAAATAGATAATTACAAACTCATCAAGAAAGGATCTTAAAAGATCATTCATAACTCTCATGAATGTGTGAAGAAATTTACTGCATAACATAAATAATTACTGAGAGGAATAAATATAAAAATAACCAACAACAACCATAAACACATAAACAAAAATGTTTATCTGGGAAAACCCCAAATCCTGGGAAAAACCCATCCTAATAAGATCTCATTAGCATTGGCCAAAACCCTGGCCAACCCGACCATGTGAGCCTTCACCACTTACCTCCAGGTCTTACATTACAATGAAGTCCTTCCAACCTTTTATAAGCTCCATTACATATAATACCATGGGCAGAATACTATGGGTGCACAATACCATGTTCCCCAAAACCATCACTGTTTAACTTGGTCAACTTTGACTCTATCTCGAATCAAGTTTACCTAACAATTCCCCCCTTAAACTTGACTTGGGGTTCCTTGACTTATTCCAGCCAAACCTACTAAGTGAGACAATCCCACTCACTCTAGTTCTTACCCCCCTCAGAGTTTTTACCCGGGGTATTGTTAACCCGACATCCCCCCTATCACCTAGGTCTAACCCAGACTTTATCGGTGATCACCGAGGGGTACTCATGCCTTACCAGGTCTTACAGTAGTATGCCCATTTACATGCAATAATTTTGACTTCATTATTTTTTTTTTGTTTATTGCTGTTGCGATTTTGATCCATCCTCTCTCAATTTGATTTGCTCAAAAACTTCTATCAAATTGATCCAACTGCGAGCCTGTCGAGAACCTCATAGATTCCAACACTGGTGGCCTCACATAGCAGAAAAAAAACAATTTTCGAAGCCGCATGAATCCCGAACAATTCGTCAGCATGTTCCAAACTGGTAAATATCGCAAATGCATTGCGATCCCTAGCAGTTACGGCACTATCTTCTGCACATTATCCTTGAGGTTCTTCTGCGTACGATTGTTCAACCATTACTTTCAGACGCAGATCTGTAAAAAGGTTTCATTGATCTCATCAAGCACTATAAACCCCTGGCATCAAAGAATCCCTTTGAAGCCAATATCTGGCTCTGATACTAGTTGTTAAGAAATTTACTGCATAACATAAATAATTATTGAGAGGAATAAATATAAAAATAACTAGCAACAACCATAAACACATAAACACAAATTTTTATTTGGGAAATCCCCAAATCTGGGGAAAAGCCCAACTTAATAAGATCTTATTAGCATTAGCTAAAACCCTGGCCAATCTGACCAAGTGAGCCTTCACCGCTCACCTCAAGGTCTTACATTACAATGAAGTCCTTCTAGCCTTTTATAAGATCCATTACATATAATACCATGGGAAGAATAATATGGGTGCACAATACCATGTGCCCAAAACCATCACTGTTTAACCTGGTCAACTTTGACTCTATCCCGAGTCAAGTTTACCTAACAGAATGTAGCTAGAGCATTGTAAAGACCGAAAGGCATAACCATCCACTCAAACAATCCTTGTTTGTTTTTAAAAGCAGTCTTCCAAATATCTTCCTTAGCTATTCTAACTTGATGATATCCACTTATCAAGTCTAATTTAGTGAAATATTTTGCATTCTCCAACTAATATAGCAAATCAACTGTTCTAGGCAGTGGGTATTGATTCTTTATGGTAATTTTATTCAAAGCTCGATAATATACATATATGCGTTAGGTTCCACCTTGCTTGGGTACCAAAACAATTGGTGAACCACATGGCGAAGTAGAGGGACGAATTACGCCTTTATCTAACAATTCCTGGACTTGTTTCTTAATTTCTAAACTTTCTAGAATTGGCATTCAATACATACTGATATTTGGGAGTGGACAGTCTTGTTGTAGCTGAATTTCATGCCGAATTCCCTTTTTTGGTGGCAATCCCTTTGTTTCTTGAAACATATCTCCATTTTGATTGAACACATCAACCAATTCATCTTTGAGCTTCACGTCACAACCTGTAAAGGATTCATGCTCCATGACATTCTTCTGATTGATCATAAGGAGAATGAGATTCTTGTTGGAGTTGACCAGTCACTTCTTTTGCCCTGCACTTTCTAAAGACAAATTAAGTTTTTTATGATGGGCTCTCACAATATACTCCACTCCATCTTTGAACAAATGATATTTTTTCTCAAATCTATGGAAAATGGCTTTCCTGTCATACAGATACAGACTTCCCAACAAAATTCCAGAAATTGGCAGTTGTAGGTTTTAACCCCGTATAGAAATTACCTGCATACGAATTCTAAAACACAGAAAATAAACAGTGCGAGAGCATAACACATAAAACACATATACACAAATATTTTCCCCTGGATCCCAAAACTAGGACTACCAGCTTGATTTTTCATTATATTCCTTTCAATGTTAGAATACATATTTATACATGCCGAAGCATCCAATACCATGGACCCAAAACCATCACATCCAAAACCATGGACCCAAAACCATAGGCAGGTTCGCCCAACCTAATATAGGGTCCAATTTTTTTTTTTTTTTCTCGTGGTGTTGCCCTAGATCCTGTAGAGGGGGGCTACTCACCCCCTCAAACCCCCCAGACAAGGGGGGCTGCCGCCCCCTCGTGACCCCCTCGCTGCGCAATTGGTGCAATGAAGGGGGGGCTCTGCCCCCCCCTTCTAACCCACCGGACAGGGGGGGCTGCCGCCCCTCGTGTGACCCCCCCTGCGCAATCGGTGCAATGAAGGGGGGGTCCGCCCCCCTCTAACCCCGGTTCAACTACGTAGGTTAGTCTTGGAAATAATATAACATAACCCAACATTCTCCCACTTGTTGTTTTCTTTCCACAGGGGGCCACAAGAGAGCTTAGTCATTTTTCCAGCCCTAAAACGCCCATTGTTTCTCTACACCAGGAGAACTTCTCAAAGCTCACAGATTTTGTCAATGCATCTGCAGTATTCTTTAAAGTGTCCACCTTTACCAGAAACACCTTTTTGCCTTCTATCATATCCCTCACAAAGTGATACTGAACATCAATGTGCTTTGTATTTGAAAGGTAAGCAAGGTACTTTGCCAAGGAAATTGCACTTTGGTTGTCACAGGCTATCCTTATCTCTCCCTGTTCTAACCCTATACTTGAACACAATCTTTACAACCAAACTGCTTCCTTGCTTGCATGAGTGGCTGCCATGTATTCTGCCTCTATAGTTGATAGTGCCACTACAGATTGTTTCTTACTCATCCAACTGACTACACCTCCAAATACGTTAAACACATACCAACTTGTAAATCTTCTCTGATCTAGATCTCCAGCCCAGTCTGCATCAACAAAGCCATGAATATCCAACACTCTGTCCAATCCTAGTCTTCCTTGGTAGCAAAAACCATAATCACTAGTGCCACACAAATACTTGAAAACCCGCTTCACTGCTATCTAGTGCTCCTTCCCTGGTTTTGGCATAAACTTGCTCAATAATCCCACTGCATGTGCAATGTCTGGTCTAGTACAGACCATTACATACATCAGGCTACCGACTGCACTTGCATATGGAACACAAGACATATACTCTTCCTCTTCTTGTGTCTTGGGACACTGTTCAACAAATAACTTTACACCTACAGGAATAGGGACCTTCACTGGTTTACTATCATGCATATTAAACCTCTGTAGTATTGTCTCAACATACTTCCTTTGGTTTAACCAAAGCTTCCTCTTTTCCTGATCTCTTTTAATTTCCATGCCCAAAATATAGTTTGCAGCACCAAGATCTTTCATGTCGAATTTCGAGACAACTGGGTTTTCAAATCCTAGATAATTTCTTTGTCATTTCCAACCAGCAAAATATCATCCACATACAAGACCAGATAAATAACACGGTCACCAATTAATTTAAAATACACACAGTGATATGCTTTGCTTCTGGTGAATCCAAGTCCCCATATAAATGTATCATATTTTTGATACCACATCCTTGGTGACTGTTTTAACCCATACATAGACTTCTTTAACTTGCATACTAGTTCTTTCTTACCCTTCACCACAAAGCCTGTAGGTCGCTTCATGTAGATCCCCTCTTCCAGATCCTCGAGAAGAAATGCTGTCTTCACATCCATATGTTCTACCTCAAAATCAAAAGCAACAACAACAGATAAAAGTAACCTAATAGAAGTTACTTTGGCATTAGGAGAAAACATATCACTAAAATCAATTCCTGGCACCTAGAATAACCTTTTGCAACCAACCAAGATTTGTATTTCTCCACCTTTCCTTCTGCATTTGTCTTCTTCTTGAACACTCATTTGCTACCAATGGGTTTCCTTCCAGCTGACAACTCCACCATATCCCAAGCCTCAGTTTTGTGCAAAGATGCCATTTCATCAACCATGGCCTCTTTCCAGAGTTTTCCATCCTTTGAACCTACTGCTTCCTTCACAATTCTGGGATCATCATCAACAATAGATAAAACAAAATTTGAACAGAAAGCAGATGGACTATACCTTTCTGGCTGCATTTTTTCTTGAACTGATCTTCTTAAACCTAGAGTTTTTGGCTCTTTATCTTTTGATTCCTCCTCTGCTGTAGAGTATGATCTTCCTCCTTTAGCTCAAACTCTATCTTCTTAGGTTCCCTTGGTTGGACTTCATATTTAATAACATCTTGCGCCTCTCTGAACACCACATCTTAGCTATACACAACCTTCCTTGTTGCTAGGTTCCAAAGCTTATAACCCTTTAAACCATCCTTATACCCAATAAATATGCACTTTTCAGATTTACTATCCAACTTGGTTCGTTTCTCCTTTGGAACATGTACATATGCATCACATCCAAATACCCTCAGATATGAAAGAGAGGGTTTCTTACTAGTCCATACCTCTTGTGGAGTCTTATCCTCTAACGCTAACAAAGGTGATCAGTTGACCAGGTAACATGCTGTCTCCACCGCCTCTGCCCAGAATAACTATCCTAACTCGACACCACTGAGCATGCTTCTTGCCCTTTCCTTCAACATCTTGTTCATTCTTTCTGCAAATCCATTTTTCTTAGTCTTCTGCCGTGCTATATCACACTTCTTACAAAATTTTTTAAATTCCTTATTGAAAAACTCTCCACCGTTATCTGTCCTCAACACCTTTATCTTCTTCTCTGTCTGGTTTTCCACCAGAGACTTAAATTCTTTAAACCTGTTAAAGACTTCATAAATGATACATGTATTCCTTGAGAAGTCATCTATAAATGATACATAGTACACAGACTTACCCAGTGATGGAACCTTCATAGGTCCAAAAACATCACTGTGCACAAGCTCTAATATCTGTTTCACCCTCTTATGAATAGAGGGGAAACTCACCCGATTTTGCTTCCCATATACACAATTTTCACAGAAATAAAAATCCAGAGAGCTATTACTCATACGTTCTAGCATACCTTTAACATGAAGTATTCGAAGGCCCTTCTCTCCAATATGTCCAAGCCTTTGATGCCACAACATGGTCTTCTCTCTAGAGACCACTAGATTTTCTGTTCCACTTTCAGGAACCACATAACTATTGCACCCATCAACAACAATGCTACCTTGCAGCATGTACAGAGTTCCAGTCTGAACTCCCACATTAATAGCAGTGCTTCTTGAACCATCTTGCAGGTATGCTTCTCGAACATTGTTTTTACACCTGCATCATCCAACTTACTTACAAAAATCAGATTTCTGGCTAATGCAGGAATATGTAGAACACCCAGAAGTGTTCTAACCCTTCCACCTTGAAACTTCAACTTTACTTTTCCACGACCAACAATTCTAACCTTCCTATCATCCCATAAGAAGACATCACCGCCATCATATTTATCATTCTCGCAAAACCACTCTCTATGGGGAGTGGAGTGAAAGGATGCACCTGAGACAATCAACCATGCCTCATGATCTACATGTGTACTTGAAGAAGCCAAGTACACATCCCACCTTCATTTGTGGTGGTTTTCTCCTCTGCAGAAGAAGAATCTTCAGATCCCTTTCCTTTGCCAGGAGCTTTAGATTTACAGTCCCTTTTGTAGTGCCATTCCTTTCCACATTTCCAGCACACCACCTTTATAGGTTTTCCTGGAGATTTAGATCTCCCTCTAGATTTAGATCTCCCATTCGATGACTTATTTTTGTTTCTGTTCTGGGACCGTCCTCGTACAGACAAGGCATCACCATTCTGGTTGTCCATATTTTTCCGTCTCATCTCCTCCGTCAGCAAGGCTGAGACTATTTCATCAAACTACAAAGAAGTTGCATTGCTACCTATTGCAATAACCAGACTATCCCATGAATCTGGTAGAGAACACAACAAACTAATGCACTTATCTTCATCTAAAATTTTGATATCAACAGACGATAACTAACTTACCACAGTATTAAATGCATTTAGATTCTTTGTCACTGAGTCTCCATCTTTCATCCTCAGGTTATACAGCTTTTTCCATAGGAACAGTTTATTCACTAGAGACTTAGATTGGTAAAAAGTCCCTAACTTGTCCCACAAAGCCTTCGTTGTAGCTTCCACTGATACATTTATCAATACTGAATCTGAGACACACAATCGTATTGTGCTCTTTGCCTTCCGATCCAGCTTCTTCCATTCTTCATCGGACACTCCCGTTGGTTTAGTACCTAGATCTACCATGATCCACTGATCTTTATCAACCAACAGATCCTCCATCTTGAGTTTCCATAACTCAAAACTCTGACCATTAAATTTATTGATCTCTATCTTTCCACTGCTCACCATCTTCTTTCACCACTAGAATCGATCCCATAGATCTCCCACTGAACAGGGTCTACCATAGGCCCGAGCGAAACCCCTCAGCAACAAAGGCGTCCCCTTGAAGCCAAAATAGCTCTGATACCAAATGTAGGTTTTAACCTCGTATAGAAATTACCTGCATATGAATTCTAAAACATAGAAAATAAACAATGCGAGAGCATAACACATAAAACACATATATACAGATATTTTCCCTTGGATCCCAAAACTGGGACTACCAGCTTGATTTTTCATTATATTCCTTTCAATGTTACAATACATATTTATACATGTTGAAGCATCCAAAACCATGGACCAAAAACCACCATGTCCAAAACCATGGACCGTAAACCATAGGTAGGTTCGCCCAACCTAATATTGGGTCCAATTTTTTTTCCCCGGGGCGTTGCGTTGGATCCCATAGAGGGGGGCTACCTGTCGCCCTCAAACCCCCCACACAGGGGGGGCGCCACCCCCCCTGTGACTCCCCCGCTACGTAATTGATGCAACGAAGGGGGGGCTCTGCCCCCCTCTAACCCCTCGATTCACTACATAGGTTAGTTGTGGAAAAAATATAACACAACCCAACAACAGTAATAGAAAACCTGAAAATGAATTTCCTTGTGACCTTAATATTTGCATCCTTGGTTATCCAAACCAATGGATACGGTTTATGATGAGGCACAGTTTCCAGATTCAACTTCTTGACCAAGTCTGTAAAAATTAAATTTTCGTGGGATCCACTGTCAAACATTGTATCAATGTTGGTGTGTTGGGAAATAACTATGATATGGAACAACTCAATTTTGTTTTCTTCATTTGAAGCATTGTTGGAGTTATTTGCTGTGCTGGTGCTTGCCACAACTTGCCCTTTGCTTGTTTTTGCCACGAATTTTCCTTTCATGACTGTGGCTACAAGCTTTGTTTCATCACCTGAGTCAGAACCCAAGTCTTGTTGTACAACAACGTTTATCATTTTTTTCCCTTTATTGTTAAATTGCTTCGGCCTTAATTCAGGATGAAGCTTCCAACAATGCGCTCTATCATGACCCTCTTTATAACAATTCTTGCACACAGGTTTCTCCCCTTCTTTCTTAACAAAATAATTTTTCTTCTGCTTTCCTTTAGATTTCTTTCCTTTTTCACCACTCTGGAATGGCTTCTTCTTACCTTCTTCTTATACATTTTTCCCTCTTACATCGAGGTGTGTAGCTTGAACATAGACCTCATCAAGATTCGTGGGATTAAACATAAGAATGGTGTGTCGAAGATAGCTATGTAAACCTACTATGTACTTCAGCAATGTATCATGTGACTGCAAGTCTACTCCTATCATAAGAGCTCTTCTCCTAAACTCGTGAGTATACTCTTGCACATTTTGATCTTTCAAATGTCTGAAATTTTGCGAATTCATGATACCTTTATGCATATGAGATAAAGGGCAGAATTGTATTTTTATAGAAGCAATGAAATCAGACCAAGTAATAGAGATCTTACCATGTTTTTTGATCTCTTCTTGAGTCCTTGCTTCCCACCAAATGAGTGTTGCACCCTCCATTCTCAGTGAAGTCAATTGAATTTTTATATCATCCTCTTGAAGGTTTTGAATTCTACAATACACCTCCAATTGACGAATCCAATTATCAAGATTCTTTGCACTCACTTCACTATTATACATGGGCAACTCGAATTTAACATCAAGTTTTAGAAAAGGTGATTTACCAACTCCTTTCGATGAATGATGATGAGTATGAGTAAGGGTTGTATTAGTGGAAGAGTGTGAAGATACTTGTGAAGAAGAAGATGAAGAATATGGTGGAGAGGGTGGAAGTTTGTCTCCATGATCCAGGTGGATGTTGGTGGCCACCCACCTATCCCATTTGGACCCTCACAACTGTCCCTTTCAATTTTTCAGTTTCCATAATTGTAGCACAATTTACTATTTTTAGCAGTTTTTCAGACCTTGAATTTCCGGAGTCGTTTGAGGCCCTAAACAACGTTTTTTGGGAAATCCAGGAGCAACATGGGTCCACAAACTAATGTTTCTCTTCCCAAAGTTGTAGTGCTCAGGTATATGTTTCTAACGAGCTATTGTATGCGTGAAATGGAGATCGTATACCAAAGTTACGACCCCAGGAAGTTGATGTACCAACTTACCCAAAATGGGGCCCACAATTTGGCGTTTCATATTCTAGGGTTAGGTTTTGGGATGTTAAGGGTTTTCCATTGTTTCTCAACAATAAATAGGCCTTCGAGCCTCATTGTAACACATTTCAGAGACATGTAGCTGCCACATCTCTTCTCAGAGATAAGCTACCATAGCCCTAGCTGGTTTATTTCCATTTTTGTTTATAAGCATATTTCAATATTTTATAGTAATGAAATGAAGTATTATTTCCACTACATCTCCATATTTATGATTATCGCATCTCTATATTTATGGTTATATCTATAATCTGTTGCGTTCCTGTTTAAATCCGGATCAGTGGTATCAGAGCGGCCTACTTTTTTTTTTTTTCTTTACATGTCTCCAATGAGGTCGGGATATAAGGAGTTAGCGCTTGAACTAGTCAAACCTTTGCAAGACCAACCCTGCAAACTCTGATGACCTCCCATAGTGGAAGAGAAGAAAGACAATGGGGCAAGAGATCCTATCAAAATCTTGCTCGAAGAAGCCCTCGAGCGGCAAAGGAACGTGATGATGGACTACTTTGCCCAAATCCTTCAGCTGCTACCCAGAGGCGACGCATCGGCTTCTAGCGGCTACTCTTGAAATGCAACACCCTTTAAGGTACAAGTTAATTTTAAAATCCCCATATTCAAGGGCTAGATAGACGCAAATGCCGTAGATAAATGCTTAAATATGCTAGATGGGTATTTTTCTATTCATGAATTTTCGAGTCAGGAAAAGATTGTTTTCGCTCTTCTCAAAGCAGCCCCCCATGTTAAGGACTGGTGGGAAACCTATTACGAGTAGAAGAATGAAGGTACGGGCTCACTATTTTTAGCCGCACACACTTGGGATTCATTCTGGGATGCCGTCAAGGAGCAATACTAGTCAAAAGCTATGAGGACAAATACTGTTGGGTATGGAGCCTGGTTATCTTTTGTATTCAAAGGTATCACCGTATTGGACCCCAGTTTGAAATGGGGCAGCAATGTCGCCCGTAAAATATTCGTTGCATGGGGGGTCCAGGGAGGGTGGCTGTGACCTTTGCGAAGCTAATAATAGATGTAAAATTTCCTTGTAAAAGTATGGTAATTTCTAGTCAATTTGGGCCGTTCATTAGGCAGAGATCTGACAGCAGAAGCTATGTTTAATTTAGGGTTTTTTGCCCTAAAAGGCAACCCCTCACTATTTATGAGGGAAGTGTATTGCGTCTATGTATATCTGTATTCTGAGTGAGAAAGAGAGAGGAGATTGAGAGAGAAGAGGGTGTTATAGCGGATTTGTTGTAGGTTGTATCTCTTTAGTTTGTTGGATAATATAAAAGGAAGGATTGGTTGTTTCTTCGTGGATGTAGCCCAAACTGGGTGAACCACGTATATCTGTGTTCCTCTTGTTTTATGCATTTTCTGTGTTTATATTTCTGCAATATTTTATGTGTTCCATTGCTTTGTAATATATAATTTTCTAACAACTGGTATCAGAGCCGAAGGTGTATTTGGCTGATAAACTCACAGGAGAGAAGGGTTCCTGGTTCGAGTGGGAGAAATGGCGGAAGATGGTAGGTTTAGGGTCGAAAAATTCAATGGCCAAAACTACCAGCTGTTGAAGATGCAGATGGAAGATTATTTGTATCAGAGAGATCTGTACTTACCATTGAGAGGAAAGACAAAGAAGCGGATGAGTATGACAGATACATAATGGGATATTCTCAACAGAAAGGTACTTTGAACAATATGGCTGTGCCTAGCGGCATCGGTAGCGTTTAATATTTCAAAGGGAATGACAACAGAGGGTTTAATGTCAGCATTAGCCAAACTATATGAAAAACCCTCGGCCTCAAATAAGGTATTTCTTATGAAGCGTTTATTTAATATGACGATGTGAGAAGGTGGATCTGTTGCAGACCATTTAAATGATTTTAATACAGTTACAAGTTAGTTAAGTTCTGTAGGGGTAAATTTTGATGATGAAGTTAGGGCGCTGTTATTTTTGTGCTCATTGCCAGAAAGTTGGAATGGCTTAGTTATGGCCATTTGTAACTCTGTCTCTGGATCTAGTACTTTAAAGTTTGATGATGTTGTTGGTGTAATTCTTAGCGAGGAAATGCGATGGAAAGGCTTCGGTGAGACATTATGCAATGCTTTGACTGTAGAGACTAGGGGAAGAAAAATGGAAAGAGGAAAGAGCTCTCAAGATATCACAATAAGTAAAGAAAAGGTAGATCCAATTCTAGATCAGGGATAGTGTGCTAGAAATGTGGGAAGAAAGGACACCTAAAGAAAGACTGCAAGTCTCGGAAGGGAAAAGAAGGAGACGCGTAGCAAGAAAATAATCATGAAGCGAATGTAACAGGTGGTGTGTTGCAAGATGCTTTGATTCTTTCATTAGAAAATATTATTGATGGCTGGGTGGTAGATTCAGGGGCCTCATTCCATGCCACACCTGATAGGAAACATTTTCATGATTATGTTCAAGGAGATTTTGGACATGTTCAATTGGGTGATGATAAACCCTGTAAAATCGTTGGAATGAGTATAGTTTTCATAAAACAAAAAAATGGAAATCAGTGGCTATTGAAGGAGGCAAGGCATGTTCCAGATCTGAAGAAAAATCTGATTTCAGTAGGGCAGTTGGGAGGTGAAGGTTGCGTAACTACTTTCACAAATAAAACTTGGAAGGTCACAAAAGGATCCCTAGTAATAGCAAAAGGAGAAAAGGTTGGTACATTATATTTATGCAATGGTATTTCTAATTTTTTTAATGCTTTAACCTCTACAGGAGAAGATACGACATTGTGGCATCATAGGATCGGGCACATGAATGAGAAGGGATGCAGATTCTTCACTCAAGAAATTTGTTGCAAAGTTTGAAGCATGCTGATTTAAAATTCTATGAAAATTGTGTTTATGGAAAACAGAAGAGAGTCAAATCCCTTAGAGTTGGGAAAGAAAAGAAGAACAAAAAATTAGAGCTTGTGCATACATATGCATGGGGACTTGCTCAGGTATCATCTCTTGGTGGCTCTCATTATTATGTTACTTTTATTGATAATGCAACCAGAAAAACCTAGATTTATTGTATTTGAAATAAATCTAATGTATTTGATACTCTCAAGAAATGGAAATCTTTGGTTGAAAATGAGACAGGAAAAAGGTTGAAGTGCCTTAGATCAGATATTGGAGGTGAATATTGCAACAAAGAGTTTGATAGGTATTGTTCGGAGAATGGAATTTGCAGAGAGAAGATAGTTCTAGGAACACCACAAGAAAATGATGTGTCAGAAAGGATGAATAGGACAATCATTGAGCGTGCAACATGCATGAGATTGCATGCAGGATTGTCTTTACAATTTTGGGCAAATGCTATAGACACTGCTGTTTATCTAATAAATAGAGGGACTTCAAGTTCCTTGGATGGTGGTATTCCAGAGGAGGCATGGACAAGTAAAAAGATAAACTACTCATTTTTAAATACTTTTGGTTGTGAAGCCTTTGTCCACATTAAAAAAGAAAATAGAACAAAGCTTGAGGCAAAATCAAAGAAATGTACCTTTATTGAATATGGTGTTAATGATTTTGGTTATCGCTTATACGATTATGAAAATCGCAAAATCATTAGGAGCAGAAATGTAATATTCAATGAAAAAGTCTTGTATAAGAATCAGTTGCAGGAAAAGAAACAGGGAAAAGAAAACATAGAATACACAGTGCTTGATGATATCACATGAAAAGTGATGGTGCCTAAAATTCATAATGATCAATAGCTAGAACAACAACCACAACACAACAAGCACTTCAAACACCTGAAAGTGGTGTTAGAAGATCTACTAGGATAAGTAGACCCCTTGAACGATACTCTCCTTCATTATATTATGTATTGTTGACTGATCTCGTGAACCAGAATGCTATGAAGAAGCAGTGCAGGTAGAAACTAGGAATAAGTGGGAGCAAGCCATGAAAGAAGAGATGGACTCCTTAGCACATAACCAGACTTGGGACTTAGTCAGGTTGCCTGCAAGTAAAACAACATTGCAAAATAAATGGGTTTACAGGTTGAATGAAGAAGATAGAGGAAAATAGAGGTACAAAGCTAGACTTGTGGTGAAGGGGTTTGCACAGAAGAAATGTATTGGTTTTGATGAAGTATTTTCTCCTGTTGTTAAAATGACTTCGATCAGAACTATTCTAAGTCTAGTAGCAGCTGAAGATTTTCATCTTGAGTAGTTAGATGTAAAGACAACCTTTCTCCATGGGGATTTGGAGGAAGAGATATATATGCAGCAACCACAAGGAATATGAGGTAAAAGGGAAGAAGAACTAGTGTGTAGTTGAAAAGAGCTTGTATGGCCTTAAAACAGGCTCCAAGGCAGTGGTATCTAAAATTGATAGGTTTATGTCTGAACAGATTATACTAGGTGTCACTCTGATCATTGTGGTTTTATAGAAAGAGAAAAATGATGGCAAACTATTTAATATTGTATTGTAGTAGATGAATGCTTGTTGCGGTTCTAACATGCAGGAAAAAAAATGTGCTCAAAAGGAAATTGGAAAACTCATTTGTAATGAAGGATTTGGGTGCTGCAAACAAATCCTTGGTATGAGAATAACTAGAGACAGGAAAAATCGAAATTAACATTGTCTCAAAGTGAGTACATAAAAGTGTTGAAAAGGTTTAATATGCAGAAGAAAAACCAGTAGTGCCATTTCAAATTAAGTAAGGAGCATGTCAATACTCAGGAAAAAAAGGCTCATATGTCTAAAGTTCCATATGCATCAGCAGTTGGAAGCTTAATGTATGCAATGGTTTGCACAAGGCCTGATATTGCACATGCAGTGGGAGTTGTAAGTAGGTACATGAACAATCTAGGAAAAGAACATTGGATGGTGGTGAAGTAGATTATTAGGTATTTGAGAGGTACCACAGATCAAGCATTATGTTTTGGTGGTTCAAACATTGCTCTACAAGGATATGTTGATGCAAATATAGCAGGTGATAGAGATAATAGGAGGAGCACTACAGGATATGTATTTACTGTAGGTGGAACAACTGTTAGTTGGGTTTCAAAAATCCAAAGTGTTGTTGCACTTTCAACAACAGAAGCATAATATGTTGCTGCTACATAGGCTAGTAAAGAAATGATTTGGTTACAAAGGTTTCTGGATGAATTGGGTAAGAAGCAGGAGTTGGGCAGGTTATACAGTGATAGCCAGAGTGCCATACATATTTTAAAGAAATCTGCATTTCATTCCAAGACTAAACATATACAACTCAAGTACCATTTCATACGGTCAGCATTAGAAGATGGATAGTTGAAGTTGGACAAGATACACACTAGCCAGAATCCTGCAGATATGCTAAAAAAAGTTGTAACCAGGGAGAAACTGAGAATCTGCTTAGTTTCAATTGGTCTTCAAGTATGATGAAGAAGATGAGAAACATCCAGGTCCAAAGAGGAGTCATTGTATAACAAATGAAGCAGTGTGGAGTTGCTGTAATCAGTCTCCAAATGGGAGATTGTTGGGTGTGGAGCCTGATTATGTTTTGTATTCAAAGGTATTGCCACATTGGACCCTAGTTCGAAATAGGGTGGCAATGCTACCCATAAAATATTTGCTGCAGGGGGGGTTCAGGGGGGGTAGCTGCGACCTTTGGGGAGCCCCCCCCTGGCAGGGGGTTTCGGGGGTAGCGCCCCCAAAGCTAAGAATAGATGTAAAATTGCCTTGTAAAAGTATAGTAATTTCTAGTCAATCTGGGTCATTCATTAGTCGGAGATCTAACGGTAGAAGTTATGTTTAATTTAGGGTTTTTTGCCCTAGAAGGAAACCACTCACTATATATGAGGGAATTGTACTGCATCTATGTATATCTGTATTCTGAGTGAGAACGAGAGAGGAGATTGAGAGAGAAGAGGGTGTTACAATAGATCTGCTGTAGGTTGTATCTCTTCAGTTTACTAGATAATATAAAAGGAAGGACTGGTTGTTTCTCCATGGATGTAGCCCAAACTGGGTGAACCACGCATATCTATGTCTCTCTTGTTTTATGTGTTTTCTGTGTTTATATTTTTGCAATATTTTATGTGTTCCATTGCTCTATAATTTATAATTTTCTAACAAATACGTTAAATGGACCACACTGAGGCAGGGAAGGGACCAAGATGTGCTAGAGTTCACAAACATTTTTCATACCCTTCGCACACAGTTGGGTATCAAAGATTCTGATCTGCGTCTGGTACTCAATTACCGTGACTGCCTACATAGATACATCCAAGAAGAGATGGAGTTCGTGAACATCTCCTCACTCAGCATGGCATACTGATACGCTGTCAAAATCGAGCAAAAGTTCAAACAGAAGAAGCGAGACTTTGGATCTGCAAATCTGAAGCCCAAAGGACAAAGCCAAGGCGGGGTGATCCAAGACAACTCGTCAAAGTTGCAAGAAAAGAATGACACTACGAAGCCGAAGAAGGATGCAGGAAAGTGGTGTGATTTCCATAAGAGTCCCACTCATAACATAAGTGAATGTCGGACCAAGCAGTCACTGGTGGCTGAGTTGAAGGCTTTCGAATCAGATGCATGTTCTGACCTTGAGCCAACCCGACAAGGGGAATGGAAAAGGGAAGCAGATCATTGATGTGGATCCCAGCGCCACTGTTGCCACCGCCAAGATCCAGAAGAATGAGCCCGAAGATCTAGAGGAGGGGGAATGTCTTTTCCACTCACAAATGTGGGTGAAGGTTTCACCGTTGGAATTCATTATCAACAGTGGCAGCCAAAAGAAACTCATTTCAGCAGAGGTCGTGAAGCGGTTGGGCCTACCGACTACCCCACATCCGCAGCCGCACAATATCAGGTGGCTTCACAAAGGAGGAGATATCATAGTTCGCCAGCAGTGCCACCTTCCCTACAACATCAAACCCTTCATAGACGAGGTATTGTGTGATGTTACACCTGTGGATGTTTGTGATGTACTATTAGGCCAGCCATACTTGTGGAGGCAACATGTTGTGTATGAGTCAAGGCCTCGTGCTGTTATTATTCTTTGGGTAATTCATTATATAGGATACCAAAGGTAGCCCCATCTACTGCCACCTCTTTGATCACTGCTAAGAAAGGCAAAAAGCTGATCTCCCAAATTAGGAAATTCATCTGTCGGGTTTGCTCCCAAAGTAAGGGGAAGATCGTCACCACATCCATGACCCCCGCAAAGGACTCCTCCACGCAGTAGCAACAACAGAGGGATACAGTCATGACAAAACACATGAACAACTTCTCCTCACCCACAGGGGTACCAGACAAGTTTCAGGTGGGCAACAAAGTTTGGCTGCATCGATAGAAAGAACGCCTCACTAGAACCCATTAGAAGCTCAGACCACTCCGACATGGTCCTTATAGTAATACGAACGCTATGGGGAACAATGCTTTGGAGCACATCGTTCCTCCATTCCTTCGCCTGCACCAAGTGTTCAATGTGGACCATCGTCGACCATGCTTCCCACCATTACTGGACACATCAGAGATTGCAGGACAAGTTTAGCAGATGGAGGAACTCAACGCAATGGGGACCATTTATTCCTAAGGGGGGAGGAATGACCAAGCTGGATGTTGATGGCCACCCACCTATTCCATTTGGACCCCCATAATTGTCTCTTTTAGTTTTTTAGTTTCTATAATTGTAGCACAATTTACTATTTTTAGCAGTTTTTCGTGTCCTGAACTTCTGGAGCCATTTTGAGGCCCTAAGAGACGTTTTTTGGGAAATCTGGGAGCAACATGTGTCCATGGAATAATTTTTCTCTTCCCAAAGTTGTAGTGCTCAGATAGATATTTCTAACGAGCTATTGTATGCATCAAACGGAGATCGTATGCCAAAGTTACGACCTTGGGAAGTTGATCTACCAACTTACCCAAAACGGGGCCCACAATTTGGCGTTTCATCTTCTAGGGTTAGGTTTTGAGATGTTAAGGGTTTTCCATTGTTTCTCAACAATAAATAGGCCTTCAAGCCTCATTGTAACACAGTTCAGTGGAATGTAGCCACCACATCTCTTCTCAGAGATATACTGCCATCGCCCTAGCTGGTTTATTTCCATTTTTGTTTGTAAGCATATTTCAGTATTTTACAGTATTGAAATGAAGTATTATTTCTGTTGCATCTCTATATTTATGGTTATATATGCAATATGTTGGGTTCCTGTTTAAATCCGGATCATTCCATTCCCATTAGCTCCTCCTGAAGAGCCTTCTCCTTTGGGAGGTTTGGCACTTTCTCCTTGCAATATGCAATTCCTCTCTTCATAGAGGACCTTCACCATCTCTGTCATATCAAAGAAATACTTTCTGAAGGTCTTCTCGTCTTCTGTCATGTTTGTAGGTTCTCCTTCATGAGACATGATCTCTAGAGTCTCAACTACAACTTGAGGTTGAACTGGTGTTGGAGATTGTGGAAACCTTTATCTTCTTCCCCTTGACCCAACTTCAAGGCTTCCAACTAGCTTTCCTTCACCTCTTTTGAGTTTTAACCTTGTTAGCATGTCACAAAACTAGCAAACAATTAAATCATTTTTTCACAAAGAAAATCTAGTAAGAAAAAACCAGTGCTATGATACCAACTTGATCTGATATGGAGAAGATTAGTAATGCTGTGCTAATTCCCCATTCAGAATAAAACCCAAGATGCTTATCATTTTCTTATCAAGTGCTTAAGGATTCACCATTTTTTCTTAATTAATTGATTCACGTGAGAGTTTCTTATGTAAATGTTATAAATAATTTATACTAAAACATATGCTGAACAACAACAAAATAACAACAAATAAAATCAAAATACAACACACAACACATATATTTGATGAGGAGTTCACCCCTCCTAGGATACGTCTCCTTGGTCCAACTTCCAATGCTTAGGCCTCTCTATTATGCTCAAAATTACAACAAAACTGTGTTTACAATGCTTAAATGCCTCTGAAACCTGTCTCAATCAATTTAGAATAGCCAAAACTATTAGAATTGACTCTTTTTGCCTCTAATTTGGATAAGAATTGAAGAAGTTATGACCTCTCCCAGTTCTCCCACAATTTTCTCAAAATTCCACTTTTCTGGCTACTAACCATCAAATTGAACCTAAAATCTGCCAAATTTGCCACATTTTGGCCACCGGAGCCATACTTCTCGGCAAGTTCGTAAATCACAATTGGCAAGGACCAAAACCCATACACTACGGCATCAACGGACTCAACGATGATGTAAATTGCAACATATAAAAATATCGCGTCTGGGCAGTCTATCAGAAATCATAATCGACGATTACTCATAGAAATGTATTGAAAACACCAACCATTTTCTACAATTGCGATATGCGATAAATCTCATCGAAACCTATCTTCGTCGGCACTAATTCTATAATACTCGTCCATGTCCAATTTGCGATGTGTGATATCGCAATAAAAAATCGACGTTGTTGGGTGCATATTCTTAATCTTTGTCATCTATTTTTCCCTGATATGTGATATGTTGGACCTAGTGGAAACCTGCCACTTGGCGCTTTCCCATTCACTGGGATGTTTGCCATATCATCCAATCCTGCCATATGTCCAAGTCAAACTTGAAGTTTTATTTGCTCTAACTTTTGCATATGAGCTCAGATTTGAGTTCCATTCACACCATTGGATTTAGAATGACGAGCTCTTCGATCTGAAGCTAAGCTTGCCAAGATTCTAACACTTTGATTTTTGAGCTTAATTTTGAGCACCTGATCAGTTATGCAATGCAAAACTACCAAGGAAATATGGGACAAGATGAATAGTTTCTATGAAGGTGAATGTAAAGTAAAGAGAGCTAAACTTCAAGGCTACAAAATGTAGTTTGGATCCCTAAAGATGCATGAGGGTGAGGACTTGATGAAATAGTGGTTGAGTTAGTTGTAGCTCAAAAGGTGTTGAGGTCACTCCTTGAAATATTAAATTCCAAGGTGTCATATCTTTAGGAAATGACCGATATAAACATGCTAATATTGGATCAATTGAATGGAACATTGATTGCCTATGGAATGAGGTTTTAATGTTGGTTTTGAGACCAACAATAGAAAATGTCATTGTCACAAAATGGGTATTCAGGAATAAATTAAATGAGGATGGACAAGTGGTAATAAATAAGTTCAGATTAGTATGCAAATGTTATGCTCAAGTTTAGTGTTTAGATTTTTATGATTCTTTTTCTCCTACATCTAGGTTAGATGCTATCAGAATGTTTTTAGCACTTTCCAGTCACAAAAATTTAAATTTCAAGGTATATCAGATGGATGTGAAATCAACGTTCTTGAATGGTGAGCTTAAGGAATAGGTTTATATCGAGCAACCTAAAGTTTTTCAGACGTAAAAAAATTCTAATGATGTATGCAAGACAAAATTAATCGATCAAATCAGACTTGTAACCTCAAAAAGAGAACCCTAGCCAAAAAACCTCCAAAAAGCATGAAAACAAAACGCTAAAATGAAAAGTCTGTATGCTAGAATGACACTTTTTTTTTTTGGGGGGGGGGGGTAAATTTTCAACATTTTTTAAAAATGACAGTTAGAACTTTTTTTTGCGCAAAAAATACCCTAAAATAAAAAAGTGTTGATGCTAGAATCAACATTTTTTTTTCTTTTACGTTAAAATTCCAACATTTTTTTAGAAATGACATTAAAAATAAAATATCATGCACCAGAAAAGGTACCAAATAACGATTGGTAACCATGCGGGACGAATGTGCCACCATATAAATCTATCTCTGGTGATGTTGTAAACATAAAAGAAGCTGCAACATTGGTTGTCTCAGTCATAGTAGTAGATGTAGGTTGAGAAATCATAGTAGACCCAGTCATGGTTAAAGTTCCTAGAGAGTATTGTTGAGGACAACTCAAGGGTGAGTTGAAAAGGGATGAACCAAATAAAGGAACTTGTGACAAAGTATGAGGATGAGGAAAATGATGGAACCGATAAAGATGAGTCCCTTTTAAATGGACAAGAGAGGACGATGGAAACTCTTCTTGAGTAATCTCCTCAACCCTCAACATACCAAGTGGAAGTTCTTCACTGTCGGGACCGAGATGTACAATTTTTGATTGAGTCAAAGACAGAGGAAGAGAGGATGAAGGTCTTGAAGTAACATATGTAGTTAAATGAGGTGCCTCAAGTTGTATAACCTCAGGTTGTAATGTTTTTGATGTAGGGTACTCAGGTTCAATAACATGTTGTAGTGGCTGCAACACCCTCCAAAATTTTGGTCTGCATCTGATTTTGGAGCCTTCCTTGGATTTTTCCTTGATGTTTGCAAGCACTCAGGCTCATCCCATGAGCTTGTGTTGAGTCTTTGCACCCTTCTCACTTGACCGTTCCCCGAACATATTTTAGCATGTTGGTCACAATGTCATGTTTGTAGTCGTGTTCTGGCTATGTTCACAACTGTCTTCATGTGTACAAGTTGTATTCGCTATATAAGCATCTGTCGCACTCACACATGGAGTTGTATGCAATGTTGTGCAAGTGTCATCGCGGTCATTCAACAATCTATCACAAGTGTCACGCTTATCGCTCTCACCCATCGGTCAGTCACACTGAGTGTATGTTGTCTGCAAGGTTCAAGGTGTCTTGTGATCAAGTCATGTTGAGTGTGTGTTCACAAGGTCATGCATGTAATAAGTCACTCGTTCATAAACTTAGTCATTTTGCTGAAACTCTATCGACCGGACCACCCTCCAATAACTAGACCTTTGCTGAGCTGCACTATGTAGTGTCATCTCTCAGTGATCATGTACTGCTACCCATAATTGCGCAGAGCTTGATGCTTCCTCCTAGGTAGTCTGCATTACAAAATCCTTGAGTCAACCCGACTGAATGTCAGCTAGATCATCACAGAAGCTTCTCATCAAACCATCTCAACCTGCACTGCCTACAAGCAAATCCATCAAGCTTCCAATTGGTCAACTGGAGAGTTTGACTGGGCAGTGACCCCGGGTCTCACTCCTCCAAAAAATTGCGTAGAAGATGCCAAGCACGCACGCCTCTGTTAACTAAAGAAATTTCATAGACATGTCAGACATACACTAGCTTCCTGTCACTGCACGACCCTCAAAATTTCTGTAGTTCTGTCAACCAATCAACCCATTAGCGGACCTACTGCTCGTCTTGAAAACTGCGTAGTTTTCATGGGTTGTCTCGCTACTATCCAACATCCTGCTTAGGCCAGAAACTCTGCTAGGATGTTCTGTAGGCCAGCCTCTTAGCTTTATTCATTTTTGGTCAGCAAGCTCCCACAGCCCACTGCCAGCCTCCCTAGAGAATTTGCGTAGTTTTCACTGCCAGTGTCCCCTTGTTTCTTGCACTGTTTCCCTAGAAAAATTGTGCATATCTTCCCTTCAGCTGAGCTAGATCTCGTAGAGAGTCATTACTGATCTAAAATTACCTTCTCAACCTCCTAGTGACATCTGCATAATTTTGATTGATAGTGCTCGGAGCCTGCATCCCAACCTTAAATGTGCTCTACGCAGTTTTAGAGCCTTGTCCTTTCTCCTATTCACCCGCATCCGAAAATTAAAGATAATGCATCATGGTAGACTAGGAGATTTATGGATTTGGTTTTGTCTCATCATGAGTGATTGCAAATACAGATACATGGATGAGACATGGCACGATGAAAAATAAGATGAACATGGAGCACATTCTAAGAGACTTGTTCGCGAATAGATGAACACATGGAGCATGCCAAGTACAAGCGAAGGAGAGACATGCATGTGAAACATAAAGCGAACACCAAGACCATTGAAGAATCCACACACCTTTCCATGAAGAGGTGAAGCTATGGTACACCAAGAGAAAATTCATCACTTAGCAACACTACAGCTTGACATGGACACCACCACCAGCATGAACTTGCCAACTCTGTCATGTCGAGTCATGTCATGAGACATCTCGATCACATCACTACTATTGGCCATACTGTTGTAATCAATGTAATGTAACATGGAAGTCCAAGAGACTCACATTTAAATTTGAAGAGTCATGTAACTCAAACAATCATGAGGGAAGTCGAACAGTCACAAGGGCCAGTTTAACCCTTGGCTATATATACCCCTCATTTGTACATGCAAAATACTTTTCACATTGGCTCCTCCCACATAACCTTGAGAGTCTGTAGTATTTTCTTTGAGAAGTTAGTAGTGGCTCCAATGCCCCACTATCGGGCTTAGTGATGTAATGGTGTACTGATGCGTCTTGGAACTTTCTTTTAATTCAAAAGCCTGATAATAGGCCAACACATTTTCACACGTGTATTGTATTTGTTTGTAAGACTATTCTTTGGAAACTTGTAATGCATGTTGCTTTAACCTGTATTAAGATAGTTGAACTATTTCGGTTGTTCTAATACATATGCTTACGAAAATGTGCTGTATAAGTTGTTAATGCTGTCTCGCCCGTGTGGACTATTCTGCCGGACACTCGACAGAACCATTCTCATAAAATTGTTATAATGAACTTCAAAATTGTGTGAACTATTCTGTTGGGTGTTGTATGTGCTATCCATTCACTATGTGTTTGTGATTGCCACATCTATGTGGACTACTCCGCCAGAAGCTACGCATGTTCTGCTGTGTTGTGTGTCTTTGACATAGTTAGGACTATTCCCTTTTGACTTGAGATTCACTTCCACCCTCTCCCTCTGCAGTGAAAGCACCTTGACACAAGTAACACTAAGCACTCACCAGGCGCACGAACATTATTGTTTAAATACAAAGCAAACCACTCTCATGTGCTAAAAATCAAGAGCTAGGGCAAACCTTTAAGACAATGGAAATTGGGCTATCATACTGGATGGGAATCCTACACCAAACGGTGTGAGGTCTAGTTGGGACTTCATACCGAGGAGATCCCCTAAATGTTGGCAAGTCCAACACCATCAACGTTTCTGGTGCTAGAAGGAGGGCCACCAGTTGTTTATGGATGAATTTCCTCTCACCCCCACTCATTAATCATTTGGTCAAGGCAGTAACTCACACTCCCTATCACCTATGTGAAACTATGAAGATGGTTACTCCTCACTTCTTGGAGGTGAACACGAAATTTCATATAAGCACCTCCGCTCTATCCATCTTATCAACTGTCAGATTGAAAATGTAGTCGGATTGATCCCAGGTATACAAGATCTTCCATATGCATCAAGGAAGCCAAATACCACTCCCATAGGAGTTGTTGTATCATTGGTGGAAGAATCAGTCCTTGCCACACTCAAAGGTCTGGCAGAAGCTGTTGAGAAAAAAGAGGAACCTCTAGTCTCCCAATAGGGAGAATGAGACGCCCTCGTGATCTTGGGCTCAGATTCCAGTACAGAAGGTGGAGGGGAAGGCAACGGAGGAGGCAGGGGTGGAGACGAACCAACATACTCAGAGTCGGAACCGTCAGATTATGAAGAAGGGAGGAGTGTTACAAAACCAACTCCCTGAAAGATAGAAATATAGATCAATGAATTGAAAATTAGCCTCTTCGAAGGGGCAACCTCCTTTACATTACACAAATGAAGAATTCTTGGATGATACAACTGCCAAGACCTCCTTTCTATATATAGGAGTCTAAGTGGTCCCAATATAATCAGAGCCTACATAACAATAATATTGTAGGGGCACAACAATAACAATAGTGGGCTTCTATGTGGCACAATAATAGCATCATGGGGACTACATGGGCACACAAATACAATAAGGGGGTTGCACTAATAACAATAAGGGGCTACACTAGTAGCATAGGGACCTAACATGCCCCTCTCCTTCAAAAAGTGTTGTCCTCAATGCTTGAGTAGTTCTGGATGCTTCTGTATAAAATTCTCGTCATCCCATGTGGAAACTTTAGTAGGTAGGTTGTTCCACTTGATGAGGTACTCTGAAATTGATCAATTTCATAGTCGTCAGGTTCTGGTTTCTGTGACTACTTCAAGTTCCAATATAATTTTTCCTTCCTCGTCAAGTTCCAACAATATTGTTTGAACTGGGAGATTTTCACCTATAACCTTATTTAAGCATGAAACATGGAGAACTAGGAGCACTCAGGAAGATGTAGGAAGCTCTAATCTATATGCCATAGTACCAATCTTTTGCAACACCTTGTAAGGACCATAGTACTTTGTTGATAAGTTATTATCCTTCTTAGGTTTCTTAAGGGACATTTGTTTATATGGTTGTAGACGTAAAAATACCTAGTCACCTATATCAAAAGTTTTTTCGTTACTATGTTGTTCTTCCTGTTGTTTCATTTGATTCAGGACCAAAGTAAGGTTATCCTTTGAGAGTTGGAGAACTTGTGGTTGATGCTCGATGTGATATTCCACTGCTTGAACCTTAGAATGATTGTCCAATACTTTTTGGAGATTAGGAGAAATAGATGATTTCATTGTTTGAACCTTTAGTGAACATAATTGCACAATTACGCCCCATTGTTCTCTCTTTATAATCTTTTTCATGCCATTAGATATTATTATCTTTCTTGGTTTCCATGCGATACCCTGTAATTTAACTTCATTTCCTTCCCAAAACATTTTCAAGAAAAGTTCTTGAAAATTGAAAGCCATCATCCCCAAAGACTGTAACCATTGGACTCCTAGTACAACATCAACGCCACCCACTAGAATGTAAAGCGTTGGACTATTCAAGGCATATTCTCCCATGGATAGCTTGATATTATGGCACTTTCTAGAGAAATTTATGGTTCCTCCATTTGTAACCATTAGTTGACACTCTAGTGTTGGCTATAGGAAGCAATTTAATTCCTTGGCGATCTTACAATGAATAAAATTATGGGTACTACCCGAATCAATCAACACTATTACCTTTTTCTTCTTGATATACCCTTCTATCTTGAGAGTTTGAGGAGTGGTAATTCTTGTTAATGCATTACAAGATATGGTGAGATTCATTTCTTCTTTCTCTGGGATTGGTTCCTAGTGTATATCCTCTTCTTTTGATGTTTCTTGTTCCTTTTCTTGCTCCTCTTCCCCATCTATGTAAATTAATTTCTTCTCAACACACTGATGACCTTTAGTGTATTTTCTATCACAATTGTAACAAAGCCATTTTTCTCTTTTTTATTCCAATTGTTGTGGTGTCAACCCTGTAGGTGGTGAAAGGATAGGAGCAACAACATTTCCATCTTTATAGTTATGAGTGGTAGGCTTCCTTGTTGCACAATTTTGCTTTCAATTTTTCTTGCCAACCTACATGCCTTCTCTAATGAATCAGGTTCCCAAAGGCAAACCTCATGTTGGATGTTATCATTTAAAGTCCCTATGAAGACTTCAATCCTATGCTTCTCTGGAATATCATTTACCCTTATATTCAATTTTTGGAAGTCCTCAATGTGCTCTGCCATTGAACCCTTTTGTTTGAGATTTATCAATTGGCTAAAGAAGGTGTTGCTCTTTGTATCCTCATAATGTGCTATCATTTCCTCCATGAAAATTGACTAGGTTACAAGTGATCTACAAGAACAAATCCCTATATACACCGCCCAATGGAATGTAAAGCATTAGACTATTCAAGACATATTCTCCCATGGATAGCTTGATATTATGACACTTTCCAGAGCAATTTATGGTTCCTCCATTTGTAACCATTAGTTGACACTCTGGTGCTGGATAGAGGAAGCAATTCAATTCCTTGGCTATCTTACAATGAATAAAATTATGGGTACTACTCGAATCAATCAACATTATTACCTTTTTCTTCTTGATATGCCCTTCTATCTTGAGAGTTTGAGGAGTGGTAATTCTTGTTAATGCATTACAATATATGGTGAGATTCATTTCTTCTTTCTCTAGGATTGGTTCCTGGTGTATATCCTATTCTTTTGACATTTCTTGTTCCTTTTCTTGCTTCTCTTCCCCATCTATGTAAATTAATTTCTTCTCAGCACACTTATGACCTTTAGTGTATTTTCTATCACAATTGTAACAAAGCC
>APFE031124265.1:12348-34191 GCA_000404065.3 Pinus taeda | reverse complement strand
TCTCAGCACACTTATGACCTTTAGTGTATTTTCTATCACAATTGTAACAAAGCCATTTTTCTCTTTTTTATTCCAATTGTTGTGGTGTCAACCCTGTAGGTGGTGAAAGGATAGGAGAAACAACACTTCCATCTTTATAGTTATGAGTGGTAGGTTTCCTTGTTGCCACAATTTTGCTTTCAATTTTTCTTGCCAACCTACATGCCTTCTCTAATGAATCAGGTTCCCAAAGGCAAACCTCATGTTGGATGTTATCATTTAAAGTCCCTATGAAGACTTCAATCCTATGCTTCTCTGGAATATCATTTACCCTTATATTCAATTTTTGGAATTCCTCAATATGCTCTGCCATTGAACCCTTTTGTTTGAGATTTATCAATTGGCTAAAGAAGGTGTTGCTCTTTGTATCCTCATAATGTGCTATCATTTCCTCCATGAAAATTGACTAGGTTACAAGTGATCTACGAGAACAAATCCCTCTATACCATACAAACTAATTTGGTTCTAGATATAAAGATGCAATATGTACCTTTTTGTGGCAGTTGCACATCATGTAGATCAAAATATTGCTCCATCTGTAGTATCCAAGTTATCGGATCCTTGCCATCAAATTTCCTCATATCTATATTTGGAATATGGTGGATCTTCATTACAATGTTAGATTCTATGAAATCATGATTAACATTTCTTTTGTTCTCATCATGAGTTTCCTCTACTACCTTTTCGGCATTAGGAAGCCTTTCTTGTAGTGACTTTGTCACACCTTCCCTCAAACCTTCCATGTATTTCTTCAAATATTCCATGTTTCCTCTTGATTTTTCTTTTATACCATTTATCTTATTGATCATATCTTCAATTACATTCGTCAAATCATCCCTCCAATTTTGCTTACTAGGCGTTTCTATTTTCTTGATTCAATCCATTCTTTTTCTTTCTTTTAGGAGATCGATCTTGAATCTGTTGTATCTATGAAATTTTGGATCTCCAAGGTTTGAAATTTAGACTTGTGGTAGCCCTTTGCATCCTCTTTCCAACTCCAACATTCTGATTGAAATTGGATTCTCCAAGAAAGAGTTATGCCCAATCTCCAAAGATGGCCTGATTATATACTTTTTCAGTAGAGTAAATTTGTATGAAGTTCCACATGTCACTGTTTTGACTTTTGGAACTGAAAACGATACAAAGAAAACTACAATCTGTCCTATTTCTTTAACTTCTTGTGAATTTTCAATCTGATGCTCAAAGAGAAAGTTATGACGATTTTCCCAAGGTCACCTATTTGGGATGTAATTTGGGGGCATGCAAAAACCCTAACTTCCTTGCTTCATATCATTGAAAATGTATCGAGAAAAGATCTGAAATTTGAACGTGAGGTTTACCATGATTTCAGCTCAAATGGGTTTTAATTTCAACTTCTGAAACATCATAGAAAAATAGTTATTTCAAAAATTCCACGATGACTTTTTTGGAGCAGTGAAACCCTAGAATCCAATGCTCTAATACCAAATGTTATGAAACCAGCTCACAAAAAGATAGAAAAGATAGATCAAAGACTTCAAAATCAGCCTCCTCAAGGGTGAAACCCCCTTTACATTACACAAATGAACAATTCTTTCTATATATAGAAGTCTAAGTGGTTTCAATATAATCAGAGCCTACATAACAATAATATTGTAGGGGCACAACAATAACAATAGTGGACTTCTATGGGGCACAATAATAACAACATGAGGACTACATGGGCATAAAAATACAATAAGGGAGTTGCACTAATAACAATAAGGGGTACATTAGAAGTATAGGGACCTAACAAGGAGGACAAAGAAGAATAATACATGGTTGACCAAAACTTGGAATGGATGACTCAGGGACCATTGGCTCTCCGGGGTGCTTTGCACAAGATGCCAAAGCGTTAAGAGAGAATGCTCAAAATGTATGACCCTAACATAACAGTGAAGGCAAAATATCACTTTGAAAACTTCTAACTACAGCTGTAGACACTTGAGGTATGGTACGATGATGTTGCATGCAGATTGTTTCCGTGTACCTTGGATGGCCACACAACGATATGGTAGCACAACCTTCCTGTCAAATCCATCCATATTTGGGGTATGTTTAAATGGATGTTTTTTGAAAATTCACTGATGAAAAGACCCTGACCATGTTGCTTAAAGAGCTGGGTAGTCCAAAGATGGAGTTGAAAGAAAAGGTAAAGGACTTCAATTAGAGGTTTTTGGACATATTGAACAAGTTTGCAGTGGACATGAAACCTCATGACTCCATCACCATGTTATAGACATATTTGGGCACTGCAACTCCAATCACATATGTCCATAAACCAAGGGCTTCTAGGCCCCTAAAAGTGTTGTTTCACACCCTAAAGGAACAAGGTTAGCTGATTACATCATCTCCCAGTAGTTCTCCCTGAAAAACTACTCAGAACTGGTCAAAACTGGACCATACAGACTGCTCAGTGCTAAGGGTGTGATTCATCTCACCTAGTACATGCAAAAGGTGAAATGCATACTAAAAATCTCTTTTACAGGGTGCGATGAGTGAGAGTAGACAAATGGCAGAGGCAGTTGGCTAGGTGGAAACCCAGAGAATCTTCTAGAAACTGCCCATTTGACACTTGCCTCTCTGAATTCGCCTAGGGATGAGTAAGAGATCATGAAATATCCAAGTGGAACCAAGAACTATCAAAGAAATGACACTAATAAAAAACCTACAAGCTGACTCACCCACCTGCAGATATCTATATATGGATTCCTCATCCTAGAGATCCAGAGGCTAGAATTTTGTATCTTGTAAGGAAGTGCTGTTGGTTTCTCTGTGGAACATCATAGTGTTGGGTGAACTAGATTTTCATGAGGTGAAGAAGGGATTTCATGCTGGGAGGATGGCGCTGGGTCAGATCAACGGGTTCTAGTCCTCTCTTCTACTACTTCTATCAATAAAGCTATTTGAGTTTTCCTCCATATTCTTGTATCTCTGAATCTTGTATTGATATATGCATTTGTATGGCTAATATATATCTGATCCTATATTGTTTATGGTTATAGATCTCTATGCTTTGATGGTATTATGCTGCTTTGACTCTACTGGTGTTCTTTGAAGCAGGACAAGTAAGGAAGGAGTGGAAAAGATCTGTCAAAGGGGAGAGGCAACAAGCAAGGAGCCAAGCGAAAGATTGAGGTTGGTACTCTCTGCTTCTCTCTCATCTATTTCTCATAAAGGAAAACACAAGTGACTTTAGTTTGTTTGTTTCTAAGATAGCCACCCATCTTAGTGGGACTAGTAGTTCCAAATGGACACTAGTTTTCCCGATAACAAAATGGCGACTCCACTGGGGAGCGAAGAGCTTGTTTGCTTGTTTCTATTTGCTTGCATTATAAACTACAGATGGAGCCTGAAGTTAAGCCAACTGGCCTTCAAACTGCTTTTGCTATACAACTGCAAAGTAGATCAATGCTGCTTCAGTCAATCTCTGGGTTAGTTTATGAACGGAACATCTGACTTGCAAACATCCTAACTGCCCTCGTGGTGGCTCAAGTAACCTCATTATATCAGCCCCTATGCTTTGTGTGTACTGCCTATCATTAGTCTCGTCCCTGGACCATCACACTATCTCTTATTGGCAGTCTGGATGCATCGCACCTCCCGTGTGCTGCAGGTGAGATGCATCCCTATTTCTATGTGCTATAGGTGCGATAATTAGGTAAGACTGTTTCTGCCTCCAAATTTTGGTTTCCCTTCATTATCTTCAACTTTATTTAGTAGTTTTGCTATCTGTGATCAGTATATCACTATTGAAACTCCCTTCCTTTGCATTATTCAGTCTCCATTGTATAAAGAACTATGAATGTTTTTATGTATTTTTCGCCATTTACAGTTCTCCTTTGCAAACAGTAGCTTCATCGAACTGTCATCTTTTGATTTGAAAGTGTTGCAAGTGTCGTTTTCAGTCAAAGAAAGGAATCCTTCTCTTTTTTATAGTCGATTACACTTTTGCTCTTGTATTTTATTTGAATTAAGAGTATTTCAAGTGTCAAAAGTAGTTTTCAATTCAAAATCACAAAGTGTCGTCTTAGTCTTCCTTTCGTTTTTTGAAAAGAAAATTGTTAGTACTGTCGCTTTGAAGGAAAAATAGTTCAGATCTGTACTTAGCATTCTTTTTGTCATTCACACATTAAGAAAGTGAAAAACAAATACATGGATGTGCATTTGCATCTAGATTGCTTGTGGAAATTGATTTAGGATAGTGCATCTTAGTGTGTGCTCTCTTCTCTATGTTGAAAGAATTTCGCTTCTCTTTCCTTAGTAGCTAAGATTTCCATTGCAAAAAGAAAATAAACGATTGTTTATCATATTAGATTGCATATTTAGGAATTGTATATCTACATCATGCGGTGAACCTAAAAGAAAAACCTCTTAAGAAAGATCAACTATAAAATAAATTTCAATGAACATAAAAATGTTTTGGAACCTAATGCACAACATTTAGAAGTCTAGGCTAGAGACGTATTCTGACATCGTAAAGCCTGGTATTTATTGCTTTCATCGTAGGTTGGGTGATTCCTCCTCTTTGAGACAACAAGTGCCAGTACAGACTTGTGCTCCTACGTACCGTTGAGTATATATTGGGAGACCACAATAGGCTATATCCTTTATCCTTAGGAAGCCATTTCCGCCGCCCTATCGATCGCAATGCACTAAACACAACATTTGGGAAGATTGACTACCATACCGTAAAAAGTATTCTGTAGTTTTGCGATTGGTTTGGTAATGCCTCTGCCTAGATTTCCAGAGTAGTCACTTTCATTCCTTTTCAGACTCCTTAAAAGAAAAGGTCAATTTGAGCACTTGTCACTTCAGGCTCATTAAAAATCAAAGGTGAATAGAGTCATCTTTAGCTTTTTCTCGACTCTTAAAAATTGAAAAAGCAAGTTGTGTCAAAGCATCATAAAATTAATTTTAATTGGAATAACATCATTGTTCCCTCGTTGGTCTTAGGTTGAGAAAATGGAGTCCACCAATGAAGGATTTCACCTTGGGGGGAATCCTAGTCCCTTCTCCTCTTGGGGAGATGTTGGTGCACCTCATATGGCCACATTGCCCCTTCCACGACTGAGAATTGGCCTGCCAGTATGGCTTTTCTCGACCTCTGTTGTTCAAAGTACCGTGATTCCTGAGAAATAAAATCAGCAACCGGATGATACTAGATTTACCCCCCAACCTTGTACTACGTTTGTTTCCCCCTATCATTCTTCCTCTTCACTTGGTGAAGATAGTAAAACTAAAAACCAAGTAATTGAGAAGAAGAATGAAGGGAAGGAGAACAAGAAGAAGAAGCCAACGACAAAAGGGGGCAACCATGCATCAGTTGGCGAAAATCCACACACTGCGCCATCCAAACCAAAATCTCCATGTGTCATTTATAAGGGAGAACACTATCATCGATATTTTCCTTGCATCCCACGGATCTTAAGGGACTGGTCTCCCTGCTTGCACAATCCAGTGTCCTCAACCTCTGACGATCATGTTGAAAGTACACCGTCAACTAGTGAAAACAAAGTCAATGGACAAAAAGGAAGATCTAAAATTCCTTGTAGACTGTGTGAAGGCGATCACGCCATCCACCATTGTTCCTTCCTAGATGAAGCTAAAAGAGTCTTGGATAACTGTCCTGCTTCACCACTAAGGCTTCCTCCTAGATACAAGAAATTCTTGCCGAGTCCATCACTAGTTGAAAATCTGACTGATACACCTTTGTGGTCGGTCGAAGCATCTATCATTAAATATAAACCCTCTGAGTCTGCACAGGATCAAAGTCAACAGGTCAAGACGACAGTCAACCTAGTCTTGTCTTCAGAAGGTCTACCTTCAGATGATACAGTCACCAAAGAGAATGAGAATGACACCGTTCAAATTCTTTTTGTCAACACAAAATCCGATGAACATGGGGGCAATCTACCCGTTCCTTTACCACAGAAAGGAAGTTCATCTGAGGTTTACCCAACCGTTTATTCGGTCCATCCTCCAAGCAACCTAGTCGTTTCCTTTGATTAGAATCTACTAGGAAGACCCCGTCTACCATCTAATGTACCATTCTGAATCATAGTGCAAGCTTACAGAATGGTCATGGTTGGTACTATCATAGATGAAGGGGCTTTTGTGAGTATCCTTTCCTCAACTGCTTAGAAAGCGCTTGGTTCACCATCAGTTCTACCTGAGATTCGAAATCTGACAGACTTCAACAAAGGAACCAGTCGACCGTTAGGGATCCTTCCAAGTTTGCCAATAACTTTGAGAAGGAAAACCATTTATTTGAATGTGATGGTAGTCCAAGGACCTTTAGATTGCAATATACTCCTTGGCCATGACTACATTTATAGCATGGGAGCTATTGTTTCCTCACTCTTTCGAGTGATGTGTTTTCCGCATGAAGGTAGAGTGGTCCAGCTCGTTGACCAACTTTCATTTCTTGATTCACACATAGCTAATAGTCAAGTGCCATCCCTAACTGGTCTTTTTGTATAAGGAATGTCTCATCAATCTCCAGTCAATCCACCTGATGAACGCGAGTGATTTGGTGAATGTGGCTAAACCTAGGGGGCATGCACCCTGGTCTGCTTTGGCAGGAAAACTTTAGGTATAGGGTAGGTTTCCACGGAGGATATATGACTAGTCTGACACACCCGTCCGTTTAGGAAAATGGGATTAGACTGGAATAGGATTCCCTCGTTAAGGTTAGGTGATTGGAACTGGAATCACCTTCGTCCATTTCGATGGACAAAGCCAAGGAAGTGTTTTTGTCTGCTACGCAGGTGGAACCATCTTGTTGATGCAAGAACTTCTATATGTTAACCTGGAAACTCTACTTCTCTATACCTGGGGGCATGCAAACCTTTTTGCATGCAAGTGAAAAGCGACCATTTATTTTCTTAGTTTGTAGGTTCTTAACCCTTTAACTGGTAGGTTGGTCATTTCTAGCTTGCATAACGAAAGGCTCCGGACCAAAGTTTCGAATGGGGAAAGCTCCCTAAAAAATGAACCTATCGATGAGACATCCTTATTATATGACTAGCACGAGCAGTTTTACGCGAAGTTCAAGCTCGTTAAAAAATAAACCTAGCGATGAGCAAATGTTCCACTCTTTCTCGCCGATCATACGCCTCCATTTGATTGTTTACCTCTTTTGAGGAGCATCTATGACGAGTGATTCTATTAGCCACTTTCTTTACACTGCCGTGATTGAAAAGTTCCAACCCTTACCTGAAACCAGCCGCTACCCGAAAATATCACTCATTCCTCAAAGACGAGTCTCCTTTAAGCTCTTTTCGTCTAACTCGTAAAATATGAAAAGATTGTCGAGCAATTGGCCTCTCCAACTTGTTAAAGTGATCGGAAGTGCCATCCCTCCTCTAGATTTAATCTTTTTGGACCTGAGGGATCATTACACAAAAAGATCAGGCGCTTGTCTTGTTCGGCTCGTTAAAACTATCGAAAAGTCATCCCTTTCGTATTATTTTATACTTTTTTCGGACTTAAGGGATTATGATACGAAAAAGGATTACTGGAGTTTCCTTTCCGTCTCTTTTTAGACTCTCTAAAATTGAAAAGAACCGAGTTATCTTTGTCGTTAAACTCGTTAAAACAATAGCAACAAACTTTTCCATGCAGACAAGAGCGAGTTTCACTCTCTGTAGGCTCGTTAAAACATAGCGATGGGTTTGCCCGAAGGGAAAATTATAGAACAAGCATATGTTATCCTCCTCAAGCTTGAGAAAAATAAAGAGGTACTAGTCAGCAATGACTGGGGAAAAATTGGGAAGAAAACTTGAAGAAATTTTATTGGTAGTAGGTCGCTCTTGAACATGACACTTTCACTCCATCACCATGATTGAGTCAGGTTGGGTTATTCCGTTCACCGGTCATATCACCATTGGTCCTTCGTACCATCCATTTTTTGGGGTTAACGCTACCAATCCATTTCAGTGTCGTTGATATGTTCAAGAGAAGTTGCTCAGAGAATTATTCACCAACCCAGCTTATATCTCATCCGCTGCAATACCTTCACGCTTCATTCTTTCATGACCTCCACCCTGAACCTTGTATCATCAGATCGTTTTCACCTCCAAAAAATCATTTTCTCCATTTTGTGTCGCAGATGTGGGATTCATTAAGGCCCTCCTACGATGGGTCACTTCTTGTCGAGATCAGCACATTATCCAAGAAGTTGACTTAGGAACAACCCTTTCAGTACTTTGAAGTTTGCATGCCTCAATGGCAAGATTCTCACTTCCGGCGACAGGTTTACATCAATGGCCTTTGACCAGAAGATTTTGCATGGTGTTTGACATCGACTCATGTATTCACACCATGTGAATTATACTGCTGTACCTTGAGGGTCATCATCATTATCGGTGATTCCTCTCGCACCTGTTAACAACTTACATCATTGGCTGGTAATCAGGTGATGTCTTTCCATGTTCGACGTCAGAACATCCTTTCACATGGATCAAGTTGTACTTCGAGTGAAGATTGAACGAGTTTGAAGACCCCAGATCTAGTTTCATTTCGGGTTGTGATATATTCAGGAAAATAAAGACATGAAATGTACATCATATTTGTACAGATAATCATCCAAGCCAAAGGATGATGGCTCTACCAGAATCATCAGTCTGTCACATAGGTGGTTGTCTGTCATATGTACATGAAAATGAATTTATAAAGCTGAGCATGGGAATGCCCACCTCAGCTAGATCATGAAAATATTATGAAGATAATGTATTATATTGTATCTTATTATAGGTCACCTTCCAGTTCGAAAAGCCTAGGATCCTCATGATAAAGCATTTCACTTGACATCAGAAGATTTACGACCTCATGCTTTAGGGGGCAACTGTTATAGACATATTTGGGTACTACAACTACAATCACATATGTCCATAAACCAAGGGATTCTAGGCGTAAAAGTGTTGTTTCACACCCTAAAGGAACAAGGTCAGCTGATTACATCATCTCCTAGAAGCTCTCCTTGAAAAACTACTCAGAACTGGTCAAAACTGGACCATACAGACTGCTCAATGCTAAGGGTGCGATGCATCTCACTTACTACATGCAGAAGGTGTGATTCATATTCAAAAGCCCTTCTGTAGGGTGTGATGAGTGAGAGCAGACAAATGGCAGAGGCAGTTGGCTAGGTGGAAACCCAGAGAATCTTCTAGAAACTACCCATTTGACACTTGCCTCTCTGAATTCGCCCAGGGATGGGCAAGGGATCATGAAATATCCAAGTGGAACCAAGAACTATTAGAGAATTGACACTAATCAAAAACCCAGAAGCTGACTCACCCACCTACAGATATCTATATATGGATCCCTCATCCTAGAGATCTAGAGGCTGGAATTTTGTATCTTGTAAGGAAGTGTTGTTGGTTTCTCTGTGGAACATCATAGTGTCGGGTGATCTAGCTTTTCATGAGGTGAAGAGGGGCTTTCATGCTGGGAGGATGGTGTTGGGTCAGATCAACAGGTTATAATCCTCTCTTTTGCCACTTTTATCAATAAAGTTATTTGAGTTTTCCTCCATATTCTTGTATATCTCTGAATCTTGTATTGATATATGCATTTGTATGGTTAATATATATCTGATCCTATATTGTTTATGGTTATAGATCTCTATGCTTTGATGGTATTATGCTACTTTGACTCTACAGGTGTTCTTTCAAGTAGGAAAAGTAAGGAAGGAGTGGCAAAGATCTGTCAAAGGGGAGAGGCAACAAGAAAGGAGTGAAGCGAAAGATTGAGGTTGGTATTCTCTGCTTCTCTCTCATCTAATTCTCATAAAGGAAAACACAAGTGACTTTTAGTTTGTTTTTTTCTAAGATAGCCACCCATCTTAGTGGGACTAGCAGTTCCGAATGGACACTAGTTTTCCTAATAACACACCGTCAACTACTATATGTCTGTACTACCACCCAACATTGTGTAGTTCGTTATGCAAGCTACAAATCCAACACTATTAGAAAATTACGAAGAGGCAATCATTATGGAGAAATACTTGCGCGCGATTAGAGTCATCAAGAATGATGAAATAGCAAAGGATTCCATAAATGCGATTAGGAAGCCCCAAACTATGGTAAGCAAGGGTAAAGACAAGGAAGCAAGTGATATTGAAACCCTTACTCCTCTTGTAAAAGAACTTGACAAAAAAAAGTGTTTGAGATGAAACAACAAATGATCGATACATTTGTGAGCATCCGACCTCCCAGACAACAGATAGGAAGCATGTCATGAGGCAACAACTGCTTCCTGGCTAAAACTATGTAGAGCTCTAGCTTAGTATTCTAGATAGAACTATGCGTGAATGAAGATTTTTGCTCATTTCATAGAGATGATCGCCTAGAAGGGTATTGTACAGATTGGAATCAAGTTACAGACTCAATATGAAACTACACACTAAATGTAGTGATAAGTACGCAATGCCAACTGAGAGACACAGACAATGACAAAGATGTTGCACCTAACGAGGCACCCAGCACTGGGAAGGTGATTGAAATTTATCAGTGCTCACAAACAACGTAGAAAATAAACATCGAGAAGCATCCCCAAAATAAAAATGGCTGATACAAACTTAGAAGTCAAGGGGCTCCCCCAACATTTAGGGAAATGTGAGAAAAGATTGAATTGTTGAGGAAGGTTAATGCACTAGCTGTCCAAAAGTAGAAAACACAAAGCAAGCTCGGGAAGACAACAATGGACAAGGGTATGTCCATGAGCAGCAAACTGCAGAACACTCTGCCAGCCAGTACCAACACGAGTCTAACCCCGGACATCTCGGTGAGTCTACCCACTATTGACTAAAACATTGTGGAAGACATTAAGAAAAGTCACGCAAACATCTCTTTGTTCGAGTTGGCTAAGATTCAAAGTCAGCAGGATATTTTGCTACGGGCACTAGGGAAAACATCTACACACAGCGCAACCTCTACTAGAAAGGGAGCGAGCACATCTCCCAGTTCACTCACAACTGTGCTCAACACACTCCGAATGGAAGAAGTGAACTCTGTTTTCCCTCCATTCTTGCTTTCATTCTAAATATTTAATCGTAATGTTCACCACTGTTTGGTTGATTCTGGCACATCAACCAATGTCATGCCACACTCCATCACCAAGAAGATCAATGTGCAATCAAGCAAGACATCTGTGCAAATCATCCAACTTGATCGAACATGTGTAACAACCATTGGTGAACTTTAGGATGCGATAGTCCATTTATCTCATGGCAGCCGATTTCACCGGTGCATCAACATTGTTGTTGTGGACATACCAGAAGCATATGGCTTACTTCTCAACAGAGACTGGTCCAACAAGTTGAATGGGTACTTTGCAACAGACTGGTCACACTTGTGGCTTCTGTAATAGGGAAAAATAAATCAAATCTGGGTGTTATCTCAGAGATACATGAGGCACAACATCACTCCCATCAATGGTGAGAACGAACTGTTGGCCTTCGTAGAGCTCATATTTGGAAACTACCTATTGGAAACAACACTGTGGTGTTATCTCACACAACCAACTCCAACCCCACCATACACGTAGTTGGGTCTCCTTCCTCGCCAAACTGATGGAAATGAAACCTGTACAACACATTGTAACACTAGTAGCAGTAGCAGTAGCAATAGCAATCCAATAGTACAAGCGCGTCAAACGGTTCGTATATATATGAGTTGTGGACCATGTACTTTGATGGATCAAAGACACAGGATGGCTCTAGAGCCAGCTATGTCTTGATTGACCCTAAGCACATGAAACATTTGATCTCGAGCTGCTTGGAGTTTGAGTGCACAAACAACATTGCTGAATATGAAGCATTCGTGTTGGGCTTGCAAAAATCCATTAGCCTCAATGTTGTTGCGCTCAATGTGGTAGGTGATTCAGAAATAGTGGTATGGTAGGTACGTAACACCATACACTGTTTATCACCTCATCTCAAAGTTACCACCAAGAGGTAGGTTGACTAATTTCTAACTTCCAAGAATTCAATATCACTGTTGTGCCAAGAACTTGTAATGTAATTACCAATGCTTTGGCAAACACAACTTCTAGGATGTCACCACTTAGGGATAGATTTTCTATTGAAATTTTGTACAAGCCTTCTATCCCATATAACTTAACTAATATACATGTTTTGATGATGATCAACAGATACTGCACTTCATGGCCAATGCTAATGTCTTCAAAGATGCAACGATTGACGAAGACGAGCACGAGCAGTCTCTGCAAGTCGGGGCTGATGAAAAGAAAGAAAATGTCGTCCCCAAGGGTGTGGTAACTATAGAAAAGCTCTATGAATTGCATAACCACTTTTAGGGGCCAAGGAACAACAAAACCCATAATGATGCACAAAAAGATAAACTTGAGAACAGAACAAGATCCGAATTTCGTCAATCTCGGTACATTTTGCACACAGCAGGAGTGGAAATCCTTTGGCCTCTTGGTCATACAATATCGATATGTATTCACATGGAAATATGATGATCTAAAAACATACGACAAGGGAATAATCCAACATGTGATTTCGATCAAAGAAGAGGTCAAGCCATTTCAGCAAAAGCTGAGGAAAGTACATCCGTCACTTGAATCCCTCATACAGAAAGAACTGACCAAGATGTTGGATGCATGGATCATATACATAGTTTGTCATTCCACATGGGTTTCCAACCTTTTTCCTATACGTAAGAAGTCTGGGGAGATCCAATTGTGTGTTGATTTCCGAAACTTGAATTGCGCCTCGGACAAAGACAATTACCTCATGTCATCTAATCAACATATTTTATAGACAATATCTTGGGGCAGAGATGCTTTCCTTACTTGAAGGGTTTTCAGGATATAACAAGGTTCTGGTAGTGGAAGTTGATCGTGTTAAAACTACCTTTCATACCAAGTGGGGTACGTTCACATACAGATGAATGTCATTTGGGCTTGTGAATGCAGGCACAACCTTTCAGCACACCATGGACATCAACTTCTGTGGACTCATCAGACAAAGCGTAGTGGTGTACCTTGATGACGTGACTATCTTTTCAAGAAAACGATCAGACCACATACACCATCTGAAGAAAATATTTGAGCGATGCCGGAAATATGGAATTTCCTTGAATCCCAAAAAGAGTGTATTCTAGTGTTTGAGGGGAACCTCCTTGGGCACATCATTGCCAGAAGTGGGATAAAGGTTGATTCGGACCTAGTCTTGACCATTACACAGATCCCTCACCCAACTAACAAGAAAGCAATGTAGTCCTTGGGAAAGATAAACTTCTTCCGAAAGTTCATCTGAGACTATGCACAGATAGTAAAACCAATGCAAGACATGATCAAGAAGGATGTAGTCTACAACCGGGGAAAGAGGGAAAATAACACATTCACCTGTATTAAGTTGGCTATAATAGAAGCGCCTACACTTTACAAATGATATTTCAACAAATATTTCTTCCTATACACCTTCACCTCCGACAACTCACTTGCTATTGTACTCACTAAAAAGGATGAGATGAACAATGAACGTCCCATCTCCTTCATGAGCGCAAGCATGTAGGGACCTGAACTCAACTACCCCATCATTGAAAAACAAACATACGCAGTATACAAGGTAGTGAAACAACTTCAGACCCTACTTGTTGAAGAATCATTGCTCTGTCTATGTACCTCATCCAATAGTCCGCTCACTTCTTGTACATCAAGAGTTGGGTGAACGACATGCGAACTAGATGACAGGCTTGCAAGAGTATGATCTTGAAATCAAGACAATTCACACTGTCAAGGGTCATGGTCTTTGCAAACTCACAGCTAAATCATTCCATGCACATGAGGAAGAAGAAGAGATCGCTGGTTGGGAGCAAGAAATTGAGATGTATGATGTAGAGTGAGCACCACCCACTACATACAGAAACTCTTAGTACGAAGATGTGCGCCAATACCTTGAGCAAGCCACCACACCCTTTCACTTCTCCATGAAATAGAAGAGGGCATTGTGCCTTAAAGCTTTATCCTATCAGTTGGTGCATGAAGTGCTTTACAGAAAGCACAATAACGAAATATTTCTCAGGTGCCTGGAGGCACTTGACTCAGAGAAGGCCTTGCATGATTTACATGATGGACCAGTCGGGGGCCATTTTGTGGGAAATACCACTGTGCAGAAAGTTATGCGAGCCGGTTTCTACTGGCCCACATTTTTCAAAGATGCACACGCTTACGCCTGCAAGTTCCCGGTTTGTCAACGATGCGCTGACAGAACACGAAGGTTAGCAACCCCACTACACCCTATTGTAGTGACTGAACCATTCGAACAATGGGGCCTGGATATCGTTGGGGAAATTTTCCCACATTTTTCAAAACAACACTGCTACACCTTGACAACAACTGATTACTTCATGCGGTGGACAGAAGCAGTTCTGCTCAAGCAAGTGAATGACTAGGAAGTAATTAACTTCCTGCAACATAACATCATCTCACACTTTGGTGTTCGGGTATCACTTGTGCTTGACAATGCAAAGTACTTTTCATCTTTGAAGCTTTATGATTTTTCATTGCAGTATGGTATTGTGCTGAAACACTCATCTAGTAACTACTACCCGCATGTAAATTGTCTCGCATAATCCTCAAATATAGACCTTATCCACATAATCAAGAAGACCATTTACCCTCTCTGAAAACTTCTCCATTTTTCCTGTTTTATGGGAAAGAAGCAATCCTACTACCAAACATCTACTTTCCTGCGCTCCAATTGTCCCAAGAATCCCAAGGCAAGCCTTGTCTTCTAGTTTAGTGTAGGATGGATACGCTTCACAAGCTGTAGGAAGAAATGATGAAAGTAAAAGAAAAATTTACACTCCACTAGAACTTGATCAAGAGATGGTTCAAAAAGAAGTCTGTAGGGAATGATAACTTCGATGTAGGTGACTTGGATTTGAAATGGGACAAACCCCATGAAGACAAAGGGAATATACGAAGTTCTAGTCCCTATGGATTTGTCCATACACTATCCATGAGAAGCTTGGCCCACACATGTACCATATAAAATCACTTGAAGGGAGGATTGAAAACCTTCCTGTCAATGACCAAGATTTCAAACACTACTTTCAGTGAGATGGGGCCGCGCCCCGCGCCATGTACATAGTCTGTTTATTTCTTATTTTATTTTCTCTTTGCTTACTTTTTTTTATTTGTTTTGTTTGTTTGCATAGTGTCATTCTATTTTTGGTTTTGTAAATAAGTGTTGGGCCTCTACCAAGTTTTGGCTTTTGAATGAGTATGTGGCTGAGATACAAATATTCTTATGACACTGCAACACGTGGCCACTCCTGTGTCCATATTCTCTGTGCTTGGTTATAACCTTTGGCCTATGAAGTTTTGACGGAGAATACAAGCTGTTTGCAAGGGGAGCTTGGGTCCAACCATGAACATGTGTCCACACTACGAAACCCCATGCTTGTCCTCAGCCTTCTGCTCTGTGTGTTCAAGCTCATACAACTAGTAGAAACAGAGAAGGGGAAAGATAAATGAGAAAACCTATGTTAGAGGTCTTACACACTTCTCTGAAGGAACAATCTCTTCTGCTCTGAATAAGTCAGGATCCCTCTTACGCCCCAAAAATAAATAAGTGCCTATGCACAGTCCTCTTAAAATAAAAATAAAAAAATACAAAGGCGAAAGAAGAGAAAGGTTTCCTACACAGAGAGGTGAAGCATGCAACTCCACTAGGGTACTAACCAGGCTCATTGCCAGTGGAGAAATGTGTGTGCTCCTACGTGACTCCACCAGGGTATTGTCCAGGATTGCTAGTAGTGCAACAACACTAGAGATGAAAACTTGTACTCCGAATTTTTTTTAACTTGCGAGCCAAACTAACCTTCCCAATTTCGAAACACTATGATCAAGTTGAAACTTGTTGTTGTTGTTGAATGGGATGGAGAAAGGTGAACCATGTTTGTCCATGAGATAAGTGGGGAAGCCAAAGTAACCCACACATCGATTCAATACTCCCTGAAAGACCAAGGCATTGTGTTGTCAATGGACTAAAATAGAGAAGATGGAATTCAACCAGTATGTTGCCAAGTGTTTTAGCAGCTGCAACACCCTCCAAAATTTTGTCTTGCATCCAATTTCGGAGCCTTTCTTGGATTTTCCTTGATGTTTGCAAGCACTCGGGCTCATCCCACGAGATCGTGTTGAGTCTTCGCACCCTCCTCGCTTGACCGTTCATCGGACATCTTTTAGCATGTTGGTCACAATGTCATGCTTGTAGTCGTGTTTTGGCTATGTTCATGACTGTCTTCATGTGTACAAGTTGTATTTTCTATGTAAGAATCCATCGCACTCACACATAGAGTTGTATGCAATGTTGTACAAGTGTCATTGCGGTCATTCAACGATCTATCACAAGTTTTTTGCTTGTCGCTCACACTCGTCGGTCAGTCACATTGAGTGTATGTTGTCTTGATGGTTTGAGGTATCTTGTTGTCAAGTCATGTTGAGTGTGTTTTCGTAAAGTCATGCATGTAAGAAGTCACTCATTCACACACTTAGTCATTTTTCTGAAACTTTATTGACCGGACCACCCTCTAACAACTAGACCTTTGTTGAGATGCAGTGCACAGTCTCAGCTCTCAGTGATCATGTACTGCTGCCCAGAATTGCGCAAAGCTTGAAGCTGCCTCCCAGGCAGTCTGCACTGTGCAATCCTAGATTTGACCCAACTGAATGTCACCGAAAATAGCGCATAAGGTTTTTAGTAAGCCATCTCAATTTGCGCTACTCGTAAGCAGAGCCATCAAGCCTCCAGTTGGTCAACCAAAGAGTTTGACCGAGCAGTGATCCCAGACCTCACTCCTCCAAAAAATTGAGCAGAAGCTACCAAGAATGCACATCTTTGTGGATTGAAGAAATTGTGTAGACATTCCAGACATACACTCACTGCTTATCGCTACACTGCCCTCGAAATTTGCGTAGTTCTTTCAGCTAGTCAACCCGTCAGTCGGCCTGCTGATCCTCCTGAAAAGTATGCAGTTTTCATGGGTTGTCTCCCAGCTCTCCAACATCCTGCTTAGCCTAGAATCTATGCAGGGATGTCCTGCAGGCCAGCCTCTTAGATCTGTGCATTTTTGACTAGCAAGCTCCCACATCCTGCTGCCAGCCTCCCTAGAGAATCTGCGTGGTTTTCACTGCCAGTGTCCCCCTGTTGCCTGCACTATTTCCTTAGAAAAATTTCACATATCTTCCCTTCAGCCGAGCCAAATATTGTAGAGAGTCACTGTTGATCTAAACTGCCCTTCTCAGCCTCCTAGTGACCTATGCGCAATTTTCAATGACAGTGCTAAGAGCCGGTATCCAAGCCTGAAATGTGCTCTACGTAGTTTTAGAGCCTTGTCCTTTATCCCAGTCACCTGCATCCGAAAACTAAAGATAATGCATCATGGTAGACTAGGATATTTTTGGATTTGGTGTCGTCTCATCATTAGTGATAGTAGATACAAGTACATGGCTGAGACATGGCACGATGATGAATGAGATGAACATGGAGTGCATTCCAAGAGACTTGTTTGCGAACGGATGAACACATGGAGCATGCCAAGTACAAGCAATGGAGAAACATGCACATGCAACATCAAGCGAACACCAACACCATCAAAGACTCCACACACCTTGCCATGTGGATGATCCAAATGGATCCCAAAACACTCTCTAAATCTTCAAAATCTCTTAAAAATACCTAAAATATCAAAACCATCGCATAAGGGGACCTTCCAAAAGGCAGAAAAACACTATTAGGAGGCAAAAACACGAGAAAATAGTGAAAAAAAAGAGTATCAGAGGTCGGAATGGTGAATGCAGAGTAGCCGTTAGATTTGGATGATCAATGGTTTAGATATGATCGACAAATCACAATCGGCACAGACAGATGGAGGATATTAGCGCATACCATATATGTGTTGTGATTGTGATTGACGGATTTAATGAGGACCGTCGATCAAGCACACAGATCGGCGACCCATGTTTCATCACGACATAACCGCAATGAAGCACTTACAACAGACCGAGGTTATCATGATATGCGATTGCGATCAATCGCATCGTGATATCGCATTGGAGCAACACCATGGAGTGGGACATATACATATACATATCTGCGATGCGACCAGTCGGATCTGATTACAAATATAAACACTATCTCACAATATTTGAGATCTATCAAACACCATTTTTAAGGTATTTTCGTAGTTTTGTTTATTAAACAAAATGTGAAGGATAAAGTTTTGATGTGATAAATCGGACCCGAAAGGGTTCGTGAATGGAAAAATATACTGTTACAAGTTTGGGGGGAGCCATCTTTACGTTGTTTTCACAGTTTTAATGTATTTTTAAAAATACAAAGGAAGAAGGCCAAAGCGACTTGCGATAGCGATTGGGGACGAACCCGATAGGAAAATAGAATGGATTTAAGGACTTTCGAAATTCGAAGTGAATAGTGTTTTGGTGGAATTTCATAGTTTTGCATCATTTCTCTGTGTAAATAGAAAACGATCATTTTTGGCTTTTCAAAGGATTTCAAAGGCCTGATGACCTATCCCATTACAGTACAGGTGGCCACCATCCTTGGAAGTGTTTAGCAATGATTGCTAATGCTTAAAAAGGGATCTCAGTAGACAGAGGCCGGGGAGACAGAAAGTCGAGAAGTTGAAATGAACAGGTAGCGTAGTTTGGCTTTAAAGCCATAGAAAACAGAAGACAGAGGCAGGCAGTGCCAAGACAGAGCTAAGATAGAGACAGAGAGTGATTGAGAGAGTTTGTGTACTCAGAGAGGCTTGAGAGGTTCAATCAAACTCTTGCTGTTGTATCTATTGTGTATTGAGTCTCAAATTGAGCTCATACTATTGGAAAACTCTGCTTGAAGACATAATAGAGAGGCCACTACAGAAGGCCGGACCAGGAGATGTAGCCCAAAAGATTTGGGTGAACTCAAATTTGCTATGTTATGTGTTGTCTATTATGTTTTGTTTACTACTTCATTGTCTGTGTATTTCGCAATCTTATCGATCCATTGCATAAAATAACATAGGAACATCCAAGCACATGAGTCTGTAATACCTTATTAATTGTCTTAGATTTTGTTATCAGATCAAGTGGTATCAAAGCTTTATGTTTGGTAAGATTAGACAAGCTTGTGTTGGATTGGTGAATGATAACTAGGTCAAAGCTCAAATTAGGAGAAGGAGGACTGGTTGAGACTAACCCAGAAATAGGAAGAGTCTATCCTAGGAGGAAAATGGCCAAAGAAAATCCCTTGGAATCAGACTCTTAGTTCATGGAGAATTTCATGTCCATGAGAGCCATGGCAGAAGAGATGTATCGAGAATTTAAGAAAGGTTGAGGTGAAGATTATTAAACCTCCAAACAAGACAAAGGAATAAAAGAATCTCTTCTAGATGGCCATTCTGAAGGAAAAGGGAGAGGAAAATAGGCTCCTCTATCCACACCTCTTGATAGCCCTGAAAATAAAAAGAAGAAAACAAGTTTGATTAAATTAGATGTTAAATTTGATTTGCTAATATATGATGGAGAATTAAATGCAGAGAAGCTAGATAACTGGATTAGATAGATTGATGCGTATTGCAGGGTGCAGAATATTGATTCAAACATGAGTAAAATTCAGCTGGCCAACCTACACCTGGGGGGAACTGCCTTGGTATGGTGGGAAGGTAGGACACAAGCTTACTTGAAGAAACATGGTAAAATTATTTATGTCTGGAGTGGATTTGTTTCTGCCATTAAAAAGCAGTTCTATCCACTAGCTTATATGCAACAAGCCATGATGAGTTGGAAAACTCTTTGCCAGTTAAAGGGGCAAAGTGTACAAAGCTACACCCAAGAATTTAGAAAAAGAGCCTTAATTCTAGGCATTTCTTTAAAATCACCTGAAACTTTGCTGAAATATATAGGTGGTCTACACATCTATTTGAGAAACACCATTCTCTTGTTTAACCCTACTAGCATAGATGAGGTATCTGTTCAGGCTACCCATCTAGAGGCTAGAGGCAAGAATGTGAACCCAGAGATTGGGGGATCATCAAAACCCATTGCAAGCAAGAACAAGGAAAAGAGGAAGCAGAAAGGGAAAGAGAGGAAGGCAAATGCTGTACATAAAGACAAACCTTCATGCACTCACTACAAGAAGGATGGACATGATGATGGACATTGTTGATATTTGCATCTGGAGCTGAAACCCAAGAAGTTCGATGGCAAGAAGAAGAATACTGTCGCTGCTATACAAAAAGATTTTGGGTCAGACTTAGGTGATGAAACAAAAATCGCAGCCACAGGTATAAAAGGTAAAAATTCTGAAGCATCTACTAGTAATTTTGCACAAACTGTTGATAGTGAAGAAAATGTGAGGAAAAGACATGAGCTTTTCATATTAGAGTTATTTCCAAGCATCAAACGATTGATACTTTATTTGATCATGGCTCACAAGTAAACTTGATTTCTGAATCATTTGTAAAGAAATTGGGACTACTAACCACACCTCACAAGAAGCCATATCCATTAGGTTGGGTATGTGATAAACCAAAGCTATAAGTGACTAGACAATGTAAACTTAGGTTTTCTCTTGGGTCAGCATTTGTAGATGAGGTTGAGTTAGATATCATTCCCTTGGATATATGTGGAAATATTTTAGGAAGTTCTTACTTGTATGATAGAAAAGCCATTTTCTATAGAGCTGAAAATAAGTATAATCTCATTAAAGATGGAATCGAATATATTGTAAGAGCTCATAAACTCAAGAATAATTATACTCTCATAAACTCAAGTTAGATGAAAAGAATTGTAAATTCATGTAAGCAATTTTTACTCATGCTTGTAAAGGAAAAGAAACCTAATAAAACCAATGTATTTGAAGGTTGTGATCCTAAACAAGAAGCTGATTTAGAAAAAGTTGTTTTAGAATATGATATCCTGTTTTAAGAACCTAAAGGTCTGCCACCCAAAAGGAAATTGTACATGATACTAATTTGCAACAAGATGCTCTATTTCCTAACATCGGAATGTACAAGTTATCCACTTTAGAGAATGTAGAGATCAAGAAGCAGGTACAAGAGTTGCTCGAGAAAGTGTTCATAAGACCAAGCACATCACCATGTGGATCTCCAATCGTGATGGTGAGGAAGAAAGATGGTTCGTGGAGGATGTGCATTGATTACCGAGCACTAAATAAAATAACGATCAAGAATAGTTATCCCATACCTCACATTGATGATCTATTGGATCAGTTGAAAGAAGATGTTTAATTTTTCAAGTTGGACTTGCGTAGTGGTTATCATCAGGCCAGAGTAGTAGAGCAAGATGCATGGAAGACTGCTTTTAAAATAAAGCAAGGGCTGTATGAATGGCTAATTATGCCTTTTGGCTTAAATAATGCTCCTGCCACTTTCATGAGAGCTATGAATGATGTACTCAGGCCTTTTATTGATGATTTTGTAATTGTATATTTGGATGGCATTCTTGTTTTCAGTGAAACATGGGAAGAACATTTGAAGCATGTAAAGCAGACTCAAGATGTTTTGAAAAAATAAAATATCTATGTTATCAAAATGTGAATTTGGCAAAACATCTTTGAATTATTTGGGTCATATTGTAGGGGGTGGTGAATTGAAGATATATCCCTCTAAGGTTGAATTCATTGTAAACTGGCCTAAACCCAAATCTGCTACAGAAGTTAGAAGCTTCCTAGGAGCAACACAATATTGGAGAAAGTTTATTGCTAACTTTTCCTTAATTGCA
>APFE031124265.1:1827-12253 GCA_000404065.3 Pinus taeda | reverse complement strand
GTAAACTGGCCTAAACCCAAATCTGCTACAGAAGTTAGAAGCTTCCTAGGAGCAACACAATATTGGAGAAAGTTTATTGCTAACTTTTCCTTAATTGCAGCTCCCTTACATGTTTTAACAGGATTGAACAAGGTGTTTCAGTGGGGAGGCAAACAACAGAAAGCCTTCGACACCTTGAAAGAAAAAATTAGTACAACACCAATACTATCATTGCCAGATCTTCAAAGACCATTTGAGATTGAAACAAATGCCAGTGACTATGCCATGGGAGCAGTGTTGATGCAACATGGTAAACCCATATGCTACCATTCTGAGACATTTAATTATGTAGTAGTTAATCATCCCACCTATGATAAAGAATTGTATGCATTAGTATGAAGTGTAAAGAAGTGGAAACATTACTTAATGGGCAAAGAAACAATTATACATACTGATCATCAGCCACTTCAGTATTTTCACTCACAAACTAAATTGCAGCAATCAAGACACTATAGGTGGATGGGTTTTCTACAACAGTTTCATCTAGTCATCAAATATAAGAAAGGCATACACAATAAAGTTGTAGATATCTTGTCTAGACCAATTATAAATGCATCTACTATACTTAAGCATAACTCGGTAATGCAGGCAAGCTACATTGAACAGTATGCTCAAAATATAGATTTTAAAGATGTATATCCAACTTTATGTCATAGAAGAAAAGTAGAAGAATTGGACTATTATGTTAAGGACCAACTCTTGTATCATTTGGGAAAGCTATGTATTCCACAAACTGAAAGAGTTAACATAATTAGGGAAGCACATACTTCTCTAATATCAGGTCATTTTGGTGTAAACAAAACGGTTGCACAACTACAAAGATTCTGCTATTGGCCAAGAATGCATGAAACCGTTTCTAGATATATTAAAGGGTGTACCATGTGTAATAAAATAAATCCCAGCAATAGAAAACTAGGCTTGTACACTCCACTTCCAGTTCCTTCTCGTCCTTGGGAAAGTGTTTCCATGGTTTTTGTTGGGGGATTGCAAAAATCTAGAAAAGGTCATGACTATTTATATGTTATTGTGGACATGTTCAGCAAAAAGTGTATTTTAATACCTTGTAACAAACATATTACAGCTGAACAAACAACGAATTTTTTCTTTTAGCATGTCTGGCTGCATTTTGGGTTACCCACTTCCATAGTATTTGATCAAGGTTCCTGATTTCTTGGGAAGTTTTGGTCAAGTATGTGGAATTGATGGACACCAAATTGAAGAAGAGCACAACCTTTCATTCACAAACAGATGGCCAAACAGAGATGGTCAATAGGACAGTGATCTAGTTGCTCAGGGGTTATTACAGCAAGCATCCCAGGCTTTGGGATGAACATTTATGTTATGTGAAACATGCTTACAACTGTGTTAAGAATTCTTCTACACAAAGATCTCCTTTTGAGACCTATTTTGGTTTTATACCAAGGTATCCCTTGGATTTTGTCTTTGAAAAAGGCATAGCGATTGATGGAAACAACGATGTGGACAAAGCAACCAATCTCATTGAACAGATCCAAGAAATTCACCAGGAAGTGCAGGAACAACTGGAAAAGAGCTAAGCCAAGTACAAGGCAAGGCCTGATAAGCATCGGATGGAGCATAGCTTCCAAGTTGGTAATCAAGTATGGTTGTATATTAGGAAAGATAGGATGCAAGGTGAAGGAAAGAAACTGAAGCCAATAAGGTATGGGCCTTTCAAGATACTTGAGAAAATTGGTGAGAATGCTTTCCGCCTTGATTTTTCAGCTTACATGCACATCTATTCAGTGGTAAATGCAGAAAATTTAAGACTGTTTGAACCTTCATTAATTGAAGATCCTGAAGACCAAAGTCAATTGGCTTCTATTGATGATATGTTGCCTAAATATCTCAATGAGTTGTAGGAATATACAGTTCTGGACAGGAAGGTGAGAACTACGTGCAGAGGGGATGTTGAGTACCTAAGAATTGGACTCAAAGGTTTCTAGCAATGCAAAATGGATAGAGATTGGGCAAGTGAGGCAGTTATATTCTCACTTGAGCGATGCTTGAAAACAAACATTTGGTGGTCCAAAAGCCTTTTTAGTGGGAAGTCGTGATCCAAATGGATCCTAAAACACTCTCTAAGTCTTCAAAATCTCTTAAAAATGCCTAAAAGATCAAAACCATCGCATAAGGGGAACCTTCCAAAAGGCGGAAAAACACTATTGGGAGGCAAAAACATGAGAAAATAGTGAAAAAAAATAGAGTATCGGAGGTCGGAACGGTGAATGCACAGTAGCCATTAGATCTGGCTGATCAACGGTCCAGATCCGATCAGCAAATCTTAATCAGCACAGACAAACAAAGGATATCGTCGCATACCATATATGTATTGCGATGGCGATCGTCGGAGTCAACGAGGACTGTCGATCAAGCACGCAGATCGACAACCCACGTTGCATTGCAACATCGAAATCGACAACCATAGTGAAGTGCTTACAAAGACTTGGGGTAATCGTGATATGTGTTTGCGATCAATTGCATTGGAGCAACACCATGGAGCGGGACTTATACATATACATATTTGCGATGCGACCAACTAGACTCGATAACAAATATAAACACTATCTCATAATATTTGGGATCTGTCAAACACCATTTTTCATGTATTTTCGCAATTTCGTTTATTAAATGAAATGTGAAGGATAAAGCGCTGATGTGATAAACCGGACCTGAAAGGGTTTGTGAATGGAAAAATATATTGTTTCAAGTCTCGGGGGAGCCATCTTTACATTGTTTTCACAGTTTTAACGTATTTTTAAAAATACAAAGGAACGAGGCCAAAGCGACTTGCGATAGCAATTTGGGATAGTCTTGATAGGAAAATATATCATATTTAAGGACTTTTGAAGTCTGAAATGAACAATGTTTTGGCACAATTTCATAGTTTTGCAACATTTCTTTGTGTAAACAGAAAACGATCATTTTTGGCATTCTTAAGGATTTCAAAGGCTCGATGACCTATCCCGTTATAGTACAGGTGGCCATCATGCTTGGAAACGTTTAGCAATGATTGATAATTCTTAAAAAGGGATCTGAGCAGAGAGAGGTCGGGGAGATAAAAAACTGAGAAGCTGAAATGAACAGGTAGCACAGTTTGGCTTTAAAGCCATAGAAAATAGAAGACAGAGGCAGGCAATGCTGAGACAGAGCTAAGATAGAGATAGAGAGTGATTGAGAGAGTCTGTGTACTCAGGAAGTCTTGAGAGGTTCAAGCAAACTCTTGCTGTTGTATCTATTGTGTATTGAGTCTCAAATTGAGCTCATACTATTGTAAAAATCTACTTGAAGACATAATATAGAGGTCACTACTGAAGGCTGGACCAGGAGATGTAGCCCAAGAGCATTGGATGAACTCCTCATTAAATTTCCTATATTATTTGTTGTCTATTATGTTTTGTTTACTACTTCATTGTCTGTGTATTTCACAATCTTATCGATACATTGCATAAAATAACATACGCACATCCAAGCACATGAGTCGATAATACCTTATTAATTGTCTTAGATCTCGTTATCAGATCAGTGGAGGTGAAGCTATGATACACCAAGAGCACATTCATCACTTAGCAACACTACAACTCGACATGTACACCACCAGCATCATGAACATACCAGCTCTGTCCTGTTGAGTCATGTCGTGAGTCATCTCAGACACATCACTGCTATGGGCCATACTGTTGTAATCAATGTAATGTAACGTGGAAGTCCAAGAGACCCACATGTATACTTGAAGATTCATGTAACTCAAACAACTATGAGAGAATTCGAATAGTCACAAGGGTTAGTTTAACCCTTGGCTATATATACTCCTCATTTGTACATGCAAAAGACTTTTCATCTTGGCTCCTCCCACATAGCCTTGAGAGTCTATAGTATTTTCATTGAGGAGAGAGAAGTGGCTCCAACACCCCAATATCGAGGTTAGTGATGTAATGGTGTACCAATGCGTCTTGGAACTTTCACTTAATTCAAAAGCCTGATAACATGGCAAAACATTTTCACACATGTACTGTATTTGTTTGTAAGATTATTCTTTGGACACTTGTAATGCATGTTTCTTTAACCTGTATTAATATAGTTGAACTATTTAGGTTGTTCTAATACATATGCTTACGAAAAAGTGGTGTATAATTTGTTAACGTTGTCTCACCCATGTGGACTATTTCGCTAGACACTTGGCATAACCATTCTCATAAACTTATTATCATGACCATCACAATTGTGTGGACTATTCCACTGGGTGTTGTACATGCTATCTATTCACTATGTGTTTGTGACTGTCGCATCTGTGTGGACTACTCCACTGGAAGATGCACATGTCCTACTATGTTGTGTGTCTTGGACATAGTTGGGACTATTCCCTTTCGACTTGAGACTCACTTCCACCCTTTCCCACCGCGGTGAAAGAACCTTGACACAAGTAACACTAAGCACTCATCGAGCGTGCTAACCTTGTTGTTCGAAGATAATGAAAACCACTCTCATGTGATTACAAGCAAGAGCTAGGGAAAACCTTTAAGACAATGGCAACTGGGTCATCATACCAAATGGGACTCCTACACCAAATGGTGTGAGGTCTAGTTGAGAATTCATATCAGGGAGATCACCTGAATGATGGCGGGTCCAACATCATCAACATAACCTTAGGTAATAAAATCTCAGGTGCTTCTATTTTTATTATGTCTTAGTCACCAACCAAGTGGGAAGTGACCTCGGGTTCATTACTCATAGGAAGGGACAATTCTAGGTAATCAATTCCGTATGTAAGTCCAGAAGGAGTAGCTTTGGAGATACCAGAGTCAATGTTTTGCATCTTTTTATTCTTCTGACAATGTCCATGAGTTGCATCAGGTAGAAGAGGAGGAAATCCTTGAATCCTACGTGAATGACAGAGTGGAGGGGGTTATTCTTCCACGTTGGTTTAATCAATTTTAAAAGTTAACAACAAAATAAATAAAAAAGGGGTAACTAGGCAAAGGGTTTACCAAGCAGCTATGAGCTGCAATATACCACCTTCGAGGACTAAGGATTTATGTATGGGAATTAAATCTCCCATAATGTTGTGTTCGGTGTATCACAATATACAAGGTGACCAACTCGGTTACCTAAGGTGCAGATAACAACCTAATGTGGGCTTCCAAAATATACCCGAAGGTACGTGGAAGTGTAGTCTGTGTTTGTGCTATCTAATGCATAATGCTACGATGAGAGAATTCCCATATACTTTTCATGATTGGAGCGCCATCCAAGATAATCGTAGGTACATGGATAATGTTTTGATATACTTACATACGTGGAACAAAATACCACCCCCGAAATGGAATGTGGGAAAAAACAACTCCTATGTTATAGATGTCAGCGCTAGCCTAGACCTCTAGATGTTTGAATTAATGTTTTAAATTCTCCTTAATATTGATTGAGTAAATTTTAAAGTTTATCTTGAATTAGGTTTTAATTTTCAAGGCTCACAAAAAATTTCATCTGAATATCCTAAAGATGCAATCTAGCATGATAAAATGAAATCTTTTCTTTTCAATGAAACTATAGGTACAGGAGGAAAGAAACAAGGAGTAATGCAACATGCAAAGTGCAAAAAGAAAATTTATTAAGAAAACTTCCTTAATGCACCTGTTCCAATTTCCGATTTCACATTAAAAAACTCTCAATGCAATAAAAAATGAAAAGTGATAAGATTTTTCTTTTCAATCCTCTTAATCTTGAAATGAAATGAAACTAAGTTTCTTGCTAAATCATTGATAAGAGAAACCACATAGAATGATAACTATAATATGAATTTCTTCAAGCAATCAATGATCAAGAAATTTTTTTCCAATGACCTAAATGAAAAGAATAAATCAAAATCCAAACAAATTCATATCAAAGGTTAATAATACCCAAAGAAAACTAGGTGAAAGATTTTTAGAGACAAGGACACACTTAGATACAAAAGGAAAACACGATGGACCAAAGAAAATCATAGAGAAAGGAAAGAAAAACAATTTTTTGTTTCTTACAGGGATCAACGTAGGTGCAAAACATGCACCAATATTATGCAACATGAGTATAGAGAAGGAGGATGTGCGCTGAAGTGATTTGTCTCCAAACCAGGGGGTGCGTTGAGGCATATTCAACCAAAATATGACACAAAAAGTCAAACCAAGCTCAGAGAAAGGCTTTCCTGGTGTCAATAAAGGTCTGAGTGAACCAATCAAAGTTGGTTCAAGAGGTGAAAAACGTGCTAAGGTAAAGGAAACCACTAAAGGAAGAAATTGATTCCTAGTGGAGTCACCAATTTATTATGCGTAATTTACGATTGTGGAAAAAAATTGACTTCCCTAGACCTATTAAATTCGTCTAGAACAACATAAGACAAAGAACATAGAGTTTTCCTTAGAGAAGTCAGAGAATGGATAGAGGCTTACCTCAAATTCGTAGCAAGCTTTCCTTTCCTCCTCGCTTGTAAGCTCTAATTGTAGCTTTAATTGCAATAATTAGAACCTACACACAAAACTAAAACAAGAAAAGGATCCAAAACAACTAAGTAGCATAATCTAACATCCCTATTCAATGAATGACCAAGACATTGAAATATATGATTGCTAAAATAACACAAAAAATATAGGAAAACAAGATACTCTTTGTATTAATAGAAATAGGAGAGAGTTTACAACCATAAATAGTAGTTGATTTTTCAGAAGTTTCCCCAAGTTGACTTGTCCTTACTTGTCATAAAGCACACCTCAATTTCAACCCTAATGCAAGAAGATGATGATTCCTTTAGGTTCAAGGAAATAATATAGAGGTACTATCAATCTCCAAAATCCAACCCTGATGCTATGGATGACAGTAAATTTATAGGAGAGGGATGGTAGTTTAGGATTTACCATAGTGAGTTTGAGATCCACATATGATGGGAGGATGGGATCAAGGGATAAGAGGTGAAGTATCCAAGATAGGATTAGATAGGATTTTAGGTTCTTATCCATGATAAATGGTTAGAAAAAACCTTGGAATATTCTGGAAGAGGTGTACGAATTTATAGGGTAAGTTCCTTAGATAGAACACCAAAGGACACCACTCACAAATAGATCACAGATTGGTACACCAATATTATTGACGTGGTTAAAACCATAAAAGAGGGAAACAATATACAACCTGAGCCAACACGACCACTTCAAGAAATTTATTAATGCAAAAGAAAGAAAATTTACATAAGATTCTCTCATGAATGGTCACCTTACAAATGACCCTCCACACTCTTTAAATAGAGATCATGGACTAACTGAGTGTTAAGCCACCGATCAAGTGCCGGTAATACCGAGGAGATAATGAACCATTGGATCAATTTATGTCTAGAACATATCGTGACCGTCAGATTGTAAGTTACAAAAGTACATAGTAAAGAAACCCACTTTACCTAACTATACACTAGACCAAGTTATACTTAACTATTTCCTATGTGTCATAATATCCTAACAACCCCCCTTAATAACAACTTGGGATAGGATTGAAGGATGTACAAAGATGACACACTAGGAGAAGGAGGCATTAGAGCCTACCCCCCTTAGTGAGAACTTCATGAACTACAACCATAAATCAAAGTTTAGTAAACTTTGCCTCTATGGGAGCCTTTGTAAAGATTTCTGCAACTTGATCATCGATTGAACAATGTTGCACTTCAAGAACATGGTCATGAATGTGCTTTCTAATGAAGTGCATGTGTAGTTCAGTGTGTTTGTTGTGCAGATTTGGATTGGATCTTTGCATAGTTGAATGGAACTTTGATTATCACACCAAAGTGTAGTCAGATGCTACTGCTAAAAACCAAACTATGACAGGATCTAACAAAGCCACAAGGCTTCCTTACTAGCTTCTACGGTGCCGCGATACTCTGCTTCTATTGAAGAAAGATAAATGGAACTTTGTTTCTTGCAAGCCCAAGTAATAGTTCCAGAACCAAGAGTGAAGACATAACCTGCAGTATACTTCCGATCATTAAGGTCACCAACCCAACCAGAATCAGTGAAATCAACCAATAGAGGAGACACTTCTGCACTGTAATGAATCCTAAACTGAACTATACCTCGAACATAATGAAGTATTATTTTATATTATTTCTAATGAATTTCATGTGGTTTTTGCATAAACCGAGCAATAAGGCCAACATCAAAGGAAAGGTTAAGATGGGTATCGGTCAGATACAATTTTTTCCCAACAAGCTAATGGTATAAGGTAGCATCAACTTCAGGGGAGGTACAATTGACTAAAATTTTGGATCAATACTGAAAGGGAGAAGGGGTTGGCTTACAATCTTCCATGTGAAAGTGGCATAGAATATCACATACATACTTGGACTAGGAAATGGAAATACCTTCTTTGGACTGCAAGACTTGAGACCCGGAAAATAATGCAAGTGTCCTAAGTCTGTCATTTCAAACTGCTTTTTATGGCTAGACTTCACATGTTTTATAGGGTTGGGATCACTACAAGTAAGGATAAGATCATCAACATAAAGAACAATAATGATTAGAGACTTACCCACCTTTTTTGTGTAACCATTGTTGCCAAAATGACACCTAGAAAAGCCAGTATCTAAAATAAATCTATCCATTTTGGCATACCAAGGCTGAGGGGCTTACTTGAGACCATAAAGGGATTTCTTAAGTCCACATACAAGGCTGAAGTCTATTTGTATAAATCTAGGAGGTTTTTCCATATAGATTTCTTCATGCAAGTCCCCATGCAAGAAGTCGAATTTTACATCCATTTGATGGACTTCCCATTTGAAAGAGACAGCAAGGGAAAGAACAAGGAAGATAGAGTTCATTTTGGCAAAAGGGAATAAGGTTTCAATATAGTCAATGCCTTCAACTTGTGAATATCCCTTAGTAACAAGACGAGCTTTATGTTTATCAACTTTTCCATCTGGTCCAAGCTTGGTTCTGTAAACCCACTTGCATCTAACTAGTTTTTGTCCCTTTAGAAGAGGAACTGCTATCACCCCAAAACTCTCCTAGGTTATATCTCAGAGATGCTCGGGAACATTATAAACTCAACATGATATTAGAAATGGATGAATGGAAGGAATGATTCTTGTTCAAGCCAGATAACCACTCCTACTTTGCTTGACTCCAGACATGTGTGAACACCCCCAGACTACAAGGCTTTAGACCACCAATTACTCACAGTTTAGGGATTGGGTGAATATGGAGAATACTGACCACACCAGCAGATGCACAAGAGCAAAAGAAGCTTGTATTATCCAAAAATGAAGATGAGACGTTGCAAGTATCAAAGCAGTTACAGTCTCCAGAAGTGAACCTCACATCAAAACAACAACCATCAACCTTGATTACATCTGTTTTCTAGGTATATATAGAGTTTCATTACAAAGATATTCTGTGATTCTAGGTGTGGAGGGGTCATAATTGACCACCAACTGCTTTAACTGCCTGATGGAGTCTCTGGTGCTATCAGCCTACTTCAATGAATGGATTTGATCTTCTCAGGTGCTCTGTTGTACTTCTTGAGCAGGTGGAGTGTGGTAAAGAATAAAATTCCTTAACTATTGAACGTGTTTATCTGCTCGAGGCTAGTCCTTTCTTTCTCGGCCATCCTTCCTGTTGAATGCAGTTGTTGAGGAGTAACTGCACAGAGTACTGATAGATGATCGCCTTCATCCTTCGGGTGCATGGGACAGGTCAAGGATGCGAAGACTACATGGCAGATGCATGAGCAAGACGGGAAAAGGTATTAGCTGTTGGATCACGTAGATGGACGGTGGATATGGCTCAACGAGAGGTATCGAGAGGAAACGAGAGCAGACAATCGTGAGCCATTGGATCTCGGGTGGATGGATCCAACGGTCATTGGGCGGAGGACATGTGTTATGAAACCAGCTCAAGAAAAGATAGAAAAGATAGATCAACGCCTTAGAATTTAGCCTCTTCAAGGGGCAACCTCCTTTACATTACATAAATGAACAATTCTTGGATGATTCAAATGATAAAACCTCCTTTCTATATATAGGAGTCTAAGGAGTCACAATATAACCCAACCGACCTAACAATAATAATATAAAGCCACAAAAATAACAAAAGAGGGATTCTATGGGGCCCAGTAATAACAATATGGGGACAATAGGGGCACAACGATATTAATAAGGGGTACAACTACAATAATAATGGGGTAATCACTAGTATTATATGGACCCAACATGCCCCTCTCCTTCAAAAAAGTGTTGTCCTCAACGCTTGAGTAGCTCTGGATGCTTTTGTATAAAATTCTCATCCTCCCATGTGGAATCTTCAGCAGATAAGTTCTTCCACTTGATAAGATACTCTGAAATTGATCGATTTTGTAGCTG
>APFE031124260.1:0-28987 GCA_000404065.3 Pinus taeda | reverse complement strand
GAAGAATACTGCAGATGCATTGACAAAATCTGTGAGCTCTGAGAAGTTCTCTTGGTGTAGAGAAACAATGGGCATTTCAGGGCTGGAAAAATGACTAAGCTCTCCTATGGCCCCCTGTGGAAGGAAAACAACAAGTGGGAGATTGTTGGGTTATGTTATATTCTTTCCACATAGTTAACAAGGGGTTTGAGGGGTACCCGTAACCCCACTTTATGGGGTCTGGGGCAGCGCCCCAAAAAATTTTGGGTTTGGACCATATGTTAGGTTGAGCCGACCCACCTATGGTTTTGCGCATGATTTTCGCACATGTTTTTTGGATGCGATGGTTTTTGGTCCATGGTATTGGACGTGATGGTTTTTGGTCCATGGTATTGGATGCTTCGGCATGTATAAATATGCATTGTAACATTGAAAGGAATATAATGAAAAATCAAGATGGTAGTCCTAGTTTTGAGATCCAGTGGGAAATCTTTGTGTATGGAAATCTTTGTGTATACGTGCTTTATGTGTTATGTTCTTACATTTTTATTTTTCCTGTGATTTCGAATTCGTATGCAGGTAATTTCTGTATGGGGTTAAAACCTACACCCAGCAAAGGTTACAGATGGTGAACATGTGGCCTGAAGGGAACTAGTAGGCTTCTTGGAAATAAATTTCCTGGGTCCTACTGAAGGCTGAGATTCGGCTTTTGATTTCGTCTATGAAGGTTGATCTACCAAGGGTCACCGGCCCCTTAGCGTTTTCTGGCTTTGGTAAAGGTTGGGGATTTTTCTCCAGCTTTTTATGCTTAGTCATGCACTCAAATTAACTACTAAATACTTCTTAAGTAGATAGTAGCAAATCTGCAGGAAAGCGGGCAAAGGAGCAAGACTTTTACATGCTCCGTACATAGGTTCTTACCTTCCATTTTCAAAACCCAATTCTTCCCTAGCAGGTTCGTACACTACCCTAAAAAAAACAAATGGCTACACTCTTTCCCTCTAGTTACCTCACATTAATATGTCAATCTGGGAACGTCTTGCTATTTCAAAGAGTGTCTTAGTCTGAGGCTTAGCACTTGTCAGAGTAATTTCGTAGTACAGTTGTTTAAAAACTATAAAAGTAAATAGATGCGTGTCTACAACTTAACTACTTCAAAAGGCTAAATCACACCAAGCAAGGCATCAGTCAAAGGTGCGGTAGAAATAACCCATCCTTTTCGTAACTAATGAGAATACATCTGAGGTCTGGGAGCCAGGTAGCAGATGTTGGTGCTCACTATAGCCTGGGATTGTCCTTAACGAATAGGAATGAAACAGAAAGTAAAGGAAATAGCAATGAAATAGAACAGCGCATCAGCCAAGGGTTTGGTAGCAATAAACCATCCCTTTCATAACTGATGGGAGTGGATCAGAGGTCTAGGAGCCAGGTAGCAGATGCTGATGCTCACTACAGCCTGAAACCATCCTTAAGAAATGGCAAGTAAATAAAACAACAAATCAGCAATCTTGAAATGGAACAACAATTGAAATGGAACAGCAATTGAAATGGGACAATGACTAAAAATGGAACAACAATTCAGAAATGGAACAACAACTAAAATGGAACAACAATTTAGAAATGGAACATCAACTAAAATGGAACAACAATTCAGAAAGGGAATAGCAACTAAAATGGAACAGCAGTTGAAGTAAGTAGTAACCAAGTTCATCAAGCTGTAAATCTATTTAATCGCTCCAATCAAAACATCAATCTTTCGCTCTTAAAAGATGTACACATACTATGGAATAACACTACCGATGAAATAATATTAAAACCACATAAACACAACGTGCTTACTCTGATTCTGTTATTGCTCTAAATAAAAGCATATGATTGCATCTCAAGTTGAAAACAGTAACATTCAAGGATTCAATAATCATGTGAAATCAGACTCTTCAAGGTAACTGATGTAATGCTAAAGCACAATCGCATAAAACTCTGTAATGGAATGACAGTATCCTGTAGATATTAATCAACACTTAAAGGATTGGTAACATGATACAGCGTCAATATAAGACTTTTGTTTGCAGGAACATTAAATGAGTTAAACATAACAGAGCATTTAATATAAACATTCTTAAAACACAACAGATTACCATATCACGTCTATAAACAAACCACACAGAAACCACGCGTAATGGTACAAGAGAAAGTGTCCTCCAGGGCCGAGCCCTTAGCCTGCAGGGGTACACTGCTTAAGCTTGATCCAGGCTCAAAGATAAAAGAGTAACAAAGTCTATATTAATGCATGAAGTAGAATTACAATAACTCAAGTCTTCAACAGAACATAGAGATCATAGTCTTGATCTTTCTTAAAAGAAAATTACATAAAAAGTCATCCCTCTAGCTAACAACGCTATCCCTTATATAAGGGTGATGATGGAGATATCTAGATACAGAAATAGATAAAATAGCGATCCCTTAGGATCTAAGATCCTGAGGGATTCGCAGAATCGTTAATCGTGAGTCACTTCTTTCTTTTTCTGCTCCGATCTGGTATCTCCGCTTCCTTTCCTGGGTTGGTCCATTTTGATCTGGTTTGCACGCGGTCTCCTGTCAAAGGGACAACAGTTAGTTCATCTTTGTCTTTTCCTTTGGGATGGCCACTTTCTGTTTTTCCTCCCTCCTGCACATAGCAATGACAATTATCAGCATTCTCCACTAATTTCACGTGTTTCGTTATAAATCCTTATTATTGTCTAAGTTTCTAATGCAAAAGGCTTATAATTTCTAATGAGAAGATGCTGAAATAACCATCGAAACATACCTTCTTTGATACTCCACACACGGGACCTGCATTCTAACGTATCTGGTATTTCTGCACAATTTTACCTATTTTTCACATGACCAGGTGCCAGGGCTTTTCCTTCTCTGAGGTTTTTATCCTGCAACACTAATCGTGTATTAGAAATGGCCTCTGTTTTCTAATCTGGACTCCCCAATTTCTAATTTGTGCCACTGCATGGTCTCCATGGGCCAACGGTCAGTGTGCTTTGACTGAGGGTCCTTGTTGTTCCTTGCTGGCTACAACTGCCACTGTCCAGAGGTCCTTCCTGATAGCCCGTTGTTCACAAGATTTTGGAGTCTTACATAATTTCAAATAGTCATAGAACTCTGATAATTTTCAGGGATCCAATTTGGATCATGGCCTTCCCACTGAAAAAGCTTTTGGACCACGTTGGTTTTCAAGCATAGACTAAGTGAGGATACAACTTTCTCACATGTCTAATCTCTATCCATTTTGCATTTCTAGGCTTTGAACCCCTGTGCCCAATTCTGAGGTACTCAACATCTCCCCTGCACGTCATTCTCACCTTCCTGTCCAGAACTATGTCTACCTGCAATTCATTAAGATATTTAGGTAGCAGGTCATCAATAAAAGGCAATTGATTCTCTTCTTTATGATCTTTAATTAATGAAGGTTCATATAGTCTCAAGCTATCTACATTGATGACTGAGTAGATGTGCATATAAGCTGGAAAATCAAGGCGAAAATCATTCTCCCCAATTTTTTCAAGGATCCTAAAAGGTCCATACCTTATTGATTTCATCTTTTTACCTTCACCTTGCATCCTATCCTTGCTGATATACAGTCAGACTTGATCACCAACTTGGAAACTATGATCCATCCGATGCTTGTCATGCCTTGCCTTGTATTTGGCCTGGCTCTTTTCCAGCTTTTCATGTACTGCCTGATGGATCTCTTGGATTTGTTCAATGAACCTAGTAGCCTTGTCCACATTGTTGTGTTCCTCAACTATTGTGTCCTTACCAAAGACAAAATCCAAGGGAGACCTTGGTGTGAAACCAAAATAGGTCTCAAAAGGAGATCTCTATGTAGAAGAATGTTTGGCTTCGTTGTAAGCATGTTGCACATAACACAAATGTTCATCCCAAAGCTTAGGATGTTTATTGCAATATCCCCTGAGTAACTGGATCATTGTCCTGTTGACTACTTCTGTCTGGCCATCAGTTTGTGGATGGAAAGCTGTGCTTTTCTTTAGCTTGGTGTCCATCAGTTCCCACAGAATTGACCAAAACTTTCCCATAAATTGGGTGTCTCAATCAGATATAATGGAAGTGGGTAATCCAAAATGAACCCATACATGGTTGAAAGGACAGTTTTGCAATTTGTCAGTTGTAATTTGTTCGTTACAAGGTATCAAAATACACATTTTGTTGAACCTATCCACAACAACATACAGATAATCATGACCTTTCCTAGATTTAGCCAGTCCTCCAACAAGGTCCATGGAAACACTTTCCCAAGGATGAGAAGGAACTAGTAATTGAGTGTACAAGCCTAGTTTTCTATTGTTGGGCTTACTTTTAGCACATATACTACACCCTCTTACTTATCTAGAAACTGTCTTTTCATTTTTGGCCAATAACAAAATCTTTGCAGTTGTGCAACTATTTTACTTACCCCAAAGTGACCTGATATTAGAGAAGTGTGTGCTTCTCGAATTATCTTTACTCTTTCAGTTTGTGGAATGCATAGCTTCCCACAATGATATAAGAGCCAGTCCTTAATACGATAATCCAATTCTTCTACTCGTTTTCCTCGACTTAAAGTTGCATATACATCTTTAAAGTCTATATCTTGAGCATATTGTTCAATGTAGCTCTGATGTAACACAGAATTATGCTTAAGTATAGTAGATGCATTTATAATGGGTCTAGATAACATATCTGCAACTTTATTGTGTATGCCCTTTTTATATCTGATGACTAAATGAAACTGTTGTAGAAAACCCATCCATCTATAGTGTCTTGATTGCTGCAACTTAGTTTTGGAGTGTAGATATTTAAGTGGTTGATGATCAGTATGTATAATTGTTTCTTTGCCCATTAAGTAATGTTTCCACTTTTTAACACTCTATACTAATGCATAGAATTCTTTATCATATGTGGGATAGTTAACTAGCAGAATTAAATGTCTCAGAATGATAACATATGGGTTTACCGTGTTGTATCAACACTGCTCCCATGGCATAATCACTAGAATCCATTTGGATCTCAAACAGTCTTTGAAGATATGGCATTGCTAGTACTAGTGTTGTACTAATATTTTCTTTCAAGGTGTCAAAGGCTTTCTGCTGTTTGCCTCCCCACTGAAACACCTTGTTCAATCCTATTAAAGCATGTAAGGGAGATGCAAGTAAGGAAAAGTTAGAAATGAACTTTCTCCAATATTGTGCTGCTCCTAAGAAACTCCTAAATTCTATAGAAGATTTGGGTTTAGGCCAGTTTACAATGACTACCACCTTCGAGGGATCTATCTGCAATTCACCACCCCCTACTATATGTCCCAAATAATTTAGATATGTTTTGTGGAATTCAGATTTTGAGAGTTTAACATAAAGTTTTTCTCTTTTCAAAACATCTAGTGTCTGCTTAACATGCTTTAAATGTTCTTCCCATGTTTTGTTAAATATCAGAATTTCATCTAGATACACAATAACCAAATCATCAAGAAAAGGTCTAAGTACATCATTCATTATTCTCATGAAAGTAGCAGGAGCATTAGTTAAGCCAAAAGGCATAACCAGCCACTCATACAATCCTTGCTTTGTCTTGGAAGCAGTCTTCCATGCATCTTGTTCTGCAACTCTGACCTGATGATATCCACTATGCAAATCTAACTTGGAAAAATAAACAACTTCTTTCAATTGATCTAATAGATCATATATGTGAGGAAGGGGATAATGATATTTTATTGTTATCTTATTTAGTGCTCAGTAATCAATGCCCATACTCCATGAGCCATCTTTTTTTCTCACCAAAATGATCGGAGATCCACATGGTGATCTGCTAGGTCTGATAAACCCCTTCTCGAGCAACTCCTACACCTGCTTCTTGATTTCTCTATTCTCTAAAGCAGGCAGCCTGTACATTCCAATTTTAGGCAATGGAGCATCTTGCTACAAATTAATTTCATGCACTATTTCCTTTTTGGGTGGCAGACCTTTAGGTTCTTGAAACAAGATATCATACTCTGAAACAACTTTTTCTAAATCAGCTTGATGTTTAGTATCACAGCCCTCAAATACATTGGTTTTATTAGGTTTCTTTTCCTTTACAACCATTTGTAAAAATTGTTTTCATGAATTTATAATTCGTTTCATCTGCCTTGAGTTTATGAGAGTGTAATTATTCTTGAGCTTATGATCTCTTACAAAGTATTGGATTCCATCTTTAACGAGTAGATACTTGTTCTCAGATCTATAGAAAATAGCTTTTCTGTCATACAAGTAAGGACTTCCTAAAACAATTCCACATATATCCAAAGGAATTATGCCTAACTCAACCTCATCTACAAATGCTGACCCAAAAGAAAACTTGAGTTTGCATTGTCTAGTCACTTGTAGTTGTGCTTTATCACCTAAACATCCTAATGGGTATGGTTTCTTGTGAGGTGTAGTCAATAATCCCAGCTTCTTTACAATTGATTTAGAAATTAAATTTACTTGTGAGCCACTATCAAACGAAATATCAATATTTTGATGTATGGAAATAACTTGAATATGGAAAAGCTCATGCCTTTTTCTCTCATTTTCTTCATCAATAGTAGATTATGCAGAATTACTAGTAGATGCTTCAGAATTCTTACCTTTTATATCTGTGGCTAGAATGGTTGTTTCATCTCTTGATTCCAACCCCAAATATTTCTGAATAGCTGTAGCAGTCTTCTTCTTCTTGCCCTCGAACTTCTTAGATCTTAGCTCTAGATACAGAATGAAACAATGCTCATCATCATGCCCATCCTTCTTATAGTGAGTGCATGAAGATTTGCTTTTCTGTGCAGTGTTGGCCTTCCTTGCTTTCCATTTCTATTTTCTTTTCTCCTTATTCTTGCTTGCAGTAGGTTGGGATGATCCCCCAACTTCTGGGTTCCCATTCTTTCCTCTAGCTTCTAGATGCGTAGCTTGAACAGATATCTCATCTATACTAGTGGGATTAAACATGAGGATAGTGTGCCTCATGTAGTTGTGTAGACCACCAATGTACTTCAACAAAGTCTCAAGTGAGTCTAATGAGATTCCTAGAATCAAAGCTCTCTTCCTAAATTCTTGGGTGTAACCTTGTACGCTTTGGCCTTTCAATTGTCGAAGGGTTTGCCAGCTCATCATGGATTGTTTCATGTAGGCCAGTGGATAGAACTGCTTTTTGATTGCAAAAACAAATTCACTCCAGATAGAAAGAGTCTTACCATGTTTCTTCATGTCAGCTTGGGTCCTGCCTTCCCAACAAACCAAGGCAGTGCCTCCAAGGCGTAGGCTAGCCAGCTGAATCTTGTTGTTATCTGAATTGATACTCTGCCCTCTGCAATAAACATCAACTTGTCTAATCCAATTGTCCAACTTTTCTTCTTTCAACTCTCCATCATGTATTGGTAAATCAAATTTAACATCTAGTTTAATCAAAGATGTCTTCTTTTTATGTTCAGGGCTATTAGGAGGTGTGAGAAAGTTTTCTTCTTTCCCTTTGCCTTTTGAATGGTCATGGAGGAGAGACTCTTATTCTCCTTTATCTTGTTTGGAGCCTGATGAATCTTCATCTTTATGTTTTCTAAAGTCCTTATACATTTCCTCTACCATGGAACTTATGGCCAGGAAACTATGTATAAATTGAGCATCTGGCCCTACAGAACCTTCCTCCGACATTGTCTTCTGAGGATAGACTATTCCAATTTCAGGATTAATTTCAACCAACACTCCTTTTCCTAATTTGATCTTTGATCTAGTTGCCATTCAAAAACTAAATCCAACACAAGCTTGTCTAACCTTAACAACTTTTAGCCTCTAATACCACTTGATTTGAAAATCACTTATGTATGATCTGAGTTAATTAATGTAGGTATTACAGACTCATGCGCTGGGATATGCCTATGTTATTTTATGAAACGGATCAATAAGATTGCAAAATACACAGGCATTGGAAAACAGTAAGAGAAACACAGCAAGTAAATTCAACAAAAAACAAACAATTTAATAAGGATTTCACCCAATCCTCCTGGGCTACGTCTTCTAGTCTAGCTTTCAGTGGTGGCATTTTTTTATTGTGTCTTTAAGAAGAGTTTTTTCAATGAGGAGCTCAATTTGAGTCTCCTATAACAAATGATGCTTAGTAGGGTGGTACTTGTATTCCCAAAGCCACTAGAGTACACAGACTCCCCCTTACCAAGTCTCGACCTCAACTGGTCTTAATGGGATGAGTCCAATTTGGTACTTAGTTTCTGACAGGTATCCTCACAGGGATTGCTTGAACCTCTCAAGCCTTCTCAGTTCTATCTGCTCGATCCTGCCTTAGCTCTCTAGGTTAGCTTGACTTCTCTTTCCTCTACTTCTAGCTTCACTCTCTCCTCTGTCTCCCCTCTATTCTCTGTTTGTTTTTCACTTAAAGCCAATCCATCCCTTAACTGATCACTTCCTCTTTCAGCTCTTCAGAGCGCTTGCCTTTGTCCACTGGAATTCCTTGCTTCTGTGTCATCGCCACTATGTAACATTTCACATAGAGGTGGCCACTTGTCTCCTTACGAACTGGGTGCCATCTTTTCCCTAAACGGTCGTTATTTCAGTTATTCTGTGAAATGATTCATCCATCAGCTCAGCGGTCATGTCAGACCCCAAATGTTGTATGCCTCAACCTATTCTTCCATCAAATCTAGTCTCCCATCGGGTGCAATCTTCGTCATTGATCTGGGGCCTCCAGATCCTACGGTCATCGCTTGTATCGCACGGGTGAGTTGCTCGACCATTACCCTATGATGAGAGCGGTTTTATCTGTCATCCGCTGGACATGCGTCATTTAGTGTATGGCATCGCTTGGTCCTCTGCCAAACCCGCTTACTGCTCGAAATGCCTCCGATATTCCACTGGTTTTGAGCGTGGGACCCACCTTCTAACATATCAGGTATTTCCGCATGGTTTTACCTATTTTTCACATGACTAGGTGCGAGAGATTTTGCTTCTCTAATATTTTTATCCTACAACACTAATCGTGTATCAGAAAAGGCCTTTGTTTTCTGATCTGGACTCCCTAATTGCTAATTTGTGCCACTGCATGGTCTCCATGGGCCAACGATCTGCGTGCTTTGACCGAGGGTCCTCATTGTTCCGTGTTGGCTACAACTGCCACTGTCCAGAGGTCCTTCCTAATAGCCCATTTTTCACAAGATTTTGGAGTCTAACATAATTTGAAATAGTCATAGAACTCTAATAATGTTCAAGGATCCAATTGGATCATCTGCAGCTGCACTTGTTTGACTGAACTATGTCCTAAACAATTTTTTTTTAAGAAAATAGCTTTACTTCTTAAATTTTTTGTTTTCATACAAAATTTTTATTGTTTCCTACTTAGCTAGTTAGAGCTACATTATTTGGTTTCAATAGTTGTTAGTAAGCATTGAAGTTTTGTTGGTTATGCTAGTTTTTTACTGAATAGGATGCATGGTATATATATTGATGTATGAATGACTACCTTTGTAGAAGCATCTTATTCATCGAAAGTGAAAATTTACAAGCATTGTTTTTGCATGATTTGAGTCAGAGTCCAATATAACTTCATACCTCAACACCCCTACCGAGGACTCTAACGAAGTACAATTTAAAATCTACCTAATAAAATCAATCAACAACTCTTTTTAGAGTAAACACACATTATTTTAGGCTTGGATCTTGGTATAGGCGGTGTGTGATAACTGACCAAGATCATACACCGAAACTACTATCATTAAAGAGAGAAATCCTTCTGCACTCATACTATCTGGGACCACTCCAAAAAGCGGAGCTAAATATGAGACAACATCAGATTGTAAGTGAAGGTAGTCCACCTTTTCTTACATCTCCTTTGGGTATTCTGTGTATCGAGGATCCCTTCCGGGATATTGGAGCTAAGTCGTGGATTGAGATATCTTGCCCATACAGCGCAATGTCTGTGAATATGGCCCCCCCGGTAGTGTCTATGATTTGAGGTATCCTTAGTGGACATACTTTTAGGGCCGAACACAAGGTGACTGAGGTGGGCTGCCCTGGTACGTAACACATATGAACCTACTATGTCTTCAGTTTTTGGGAGGGTGCTCATCTTCAATCCAGATAGTTGTTAGCATTGCCCCCCCTCACTATGGAGGATCTGCCAAGCCCCAGTGAACTGGATTCCCTATCTTCAGGCAATTACTCTATGAGATCTAACATAGAATTAGTTTTGACATACCATGATTCAAGCTTACCAGAGGATTTCTTTACTGAATTATTTCTTCCTTGATATAATCCTTCAATCACAAATCCATTGGGACCACTCTTGGTTCTAGTTGACAAAAGAACTCCAATTTGGGAGAGGTAAACCAGTTTTAGATTTAAGCAAAACTTCAAAAGGATCAAGTTCTTTGACATGGTTTAAGTCCTCTTCCTCTAATAGCAATTCTGAAGTAACAACCTCCCAAAACTCTTCCTTATCTTTTTGTGACACTAAAGATGAAGTATCAATGCCTCTTTTTTGTAAATCTAAAATAATTCCAATAAGCTCTTCTTCGTTCTCAGACCTCAACAATACCTCTTGAATTTTATCATCGACAATTTTATCTTTAGGACTTCTAGAAAATTCAGGAAACAAAGATTTTGAAATGTTTGAAGTACCTGGTATATCATAAAATCTTTGCCTGCTCCTTGAGATCATGTTGGGATTATCCACATGACTAGGTGGGTTTGGGTCAGGATTACTCCTTGTATATCTTCCTCTCGAAGCCACCTTTTTAACTTTAAGATTGAATGGAGTCACCAAGGTAGAATGCAGCCTCGAAAACCTTCCTGAGCTCCTGCTACCTTCAGAAGTTCAGCTTCATAATTTCGGGAATGAGTAATCTTCAGACTCCCGGCAGACGCACCAAAATGTTATCTCAAAATCAGACCCTGATAGGCTGCTGGTCAGGTTGACTCTAAGTAACTATTTCAAACCAATCTTTTGACTAAGGCTTAGCCTCCTTAGCTTGAGAGGGCTCTCTCAAAGGGTTATTGATTTTTACTAATAATAAGATGGCTAACTCTTGCGGAATAACATTAACAAATATGAAGGCTGGATACACATTAAATAAGTTTCCATTGGGCCTATGGAGTCAATCATACTTCAGTAAACAATGACACTGCCTTTACATAGAAGTCAGGGCACTTAGCATTTAGATGTTCAGAACACAACTCATATAAAACCACAGTTCATAAATGCATACAGGAAATCAAAGCACAATCAGTGAATTCTGAGTGATTACACATCTATGAAACTGTAAAAGACATTAAGGAAAGAACAAATCACACATTCTAAACATGGAAATCCTTCATGAATCCTGAGAAGAAAAGCAGACAACTTATATTACTGAAAATGGGTCTTTACATAAGCCAAAATAGTACTTATGTTATAAAATTTCCAACCCTGAGTACATTGATGCTTCAGCTATATATAGAGCTCTTTACATAATTGATATTCCTCCTCAAGCATGAGGGGAATTCGAATTCATCCTACTATGACACCTAATGATACTTAAAACTAACTATTAAATGCAAATGACACCTAACTAGGAGTCCTAGAGACCTAATACAACTAGGAGTGTAACTCCTTATTATGATTACAACAACCTTATCTAAATATTTAAAGCATTCTTTGACACCTAACACTCCATGAAGTTGAATTTGATGAAGCCTCCCACGTGGTCATCTGACTGCTGAAGACAAACCCTAGAAATTAGGGAACATGTTTCCATGTTTTTAGGTTTAGGATCCCTGAAAATGGCACGTGGGACAGAGCCTTTATCTCCTCACACATGACACCTTTTTCGAAACTGAAGGTGGTTTTTGTAGTTCGGGATGTCTAGAACAAAAACCTCTCTTGATTTTTTGAAATACTTCTCCAGCTGTCCAGAATCGATCTTTGATGTTCCTAGAAACTAGGAGACTGTCCCTTGCTCTGTTTTGGCTGAAAAATGTGTCTTGGGACAAAGCTCATAACTTCTGATAAAAAATGTATTTGGAAAAACTGAAGGAGGTTTTTGTGAATCAATCCGTGCTGAAAAAAAAAATCTCTTTGTTTTTTGAAACACCTTCCCTACCTCCCAGAATGTGCCTTTGAAAAACAGGTGTAAAACAGAGACATATGACTGTGAAAAACTTGCACCTACATCAGTTTCGTAGTGCAAGTTTAATCATTCATTTCTCCCAGCTCAGGACGTATTTGAGGAAATTGAAGGAGGTTTTTGTAACTTAGTATATTAGGGATGAAAACCTCTTTCACTTTTCAGGGAGGCATTTTCCATTGCTCAGAAACTCTTATAGAAGTTGACTGGTAGAAACTAGGAGAGAAAGTTCCTCCTTTTTTGCTTTTGGTCTTCACAAGGATATTCAAAAGCAATTATGCCTACTGTCCTTCTTTGATTACACAAAAATGTTTTGAAATATTTTTCTTTTCATGTGTATACCTTGCCCATGTGCCTGTATGAAGACAAAACCTTCTTCAACGCTGCTTGAAGTATGATGAAAAATACTTGCTGTGATCACTTTTATAACAAATGGCTTATGGTTCATATATGTTTTTCCTTCGCCCTTTCTGCCCTTGCTAGATTTTTTTGTTGTGTGAAAGATCCTTTATTCAGAAACTCCCTTTCAAAAAGGTTTCCCTTTTGTTCCTCAAAACTGGTCAACTATATCAAAATATGCACCTACAACAGTTTCGTAGCGCGCTACGAAACTGCTGTGTAATTTCAAAAACACAATTTTATGCCAAAATTTGACTTCTTCGAGTTTTCTTTCCTTTGAAATGAATTTTCCATATGCCATGAGACTATTCAAAAGTGAATAAACTGACACCATTCTTCAAAGTATACTTCAAGAGGTAATTCATCAAAACTTTGGACTCAACCTTACTTGCTTATGTGATATCTTTCAACTACAGATGTTCTTCATGCTGGCTTGGTTATTCTTCTTTGGACTGCTTCCCCTGTAGATGATTCACTTCTACCTTCTTTGACCTGACCTTTCCCTTTCAAAACTTGCAACCTGATAAGATGTTTCTGAGATTTGGCACTTGTTTAAATAAAGGCAACATAAATAACTGCTCATGTGAACACATGGCTATGAGACCGGTGATGAATGAGAATGTCTAGTGATGAATGATAATGCCTATTTGACTCAAGAATCCTAAGACTCAAACTCTAAGGCAAACAAACATCAAACTTAGACTAGCACTGACTTTTACCATAAACTAATGTGATACATTTTGGTATTAGAATTCTTAAGTGATAACACAACCTGTGTATAATATTAGAAATAACACGATGGGAGGACCAGAAGGATCCTCAAGTCATATGTCATTACCCTGGTCCGATTTGGGGGCATCAAACACCTTTCCTTTCTTGGCAACACTTAATATCCCCAACTTGTACAAACTCACAAATGATGCCGTCTATCACAACTTACTTTGGTTTCCAATCCTGCATAAAATACCGATAGACATTTCGAAGTTAGAAGGGAAACAAGGGGAGGATCTGGGTACACACATCACCACCTATCATCTATGGTGTGTTTCAACTCCATGGTGGATGATAGTATCTGGCTATGTCTCTTTCCTTGCACCCTTACTGGAAATGCAGCCAAGTGGTACATCAAGTTACCACACATGTCAGTCAAAACCTTTGGCGCTTTAGCGATGGAATTATTAAAGCACTTCTAGCTACCCATACACTATGAAAGTGTATTATACCTAGGGGGCTAATATGGGGTACAAAGGGAGGTACCCAAGGGAATAATCTAATAATGGGATGGGAAATAGTAATAAATAAGGTGGTTAACCCGTATCATGTAAAGAACCACAAGTAGTTAGCAATAATGTAATGAGCCCATGGTATTAGATAGATGGTATTGAGGGAATGACCCATGGTATTTTATGTATGAGGCCTATATAGAGGCTAGAGACTCCCCATTGAGAGAAGTCAAGGATTATTGTGTGAACAAGAATATGGCTTGTGGAGTGTTCTCCTTCCTTAAGGAGTGAATGTATGGTGTTGCCCTACCTTAAGGGTTGGATTAATAAAGAAGCATTTCTATCCATATTCATATCTTATTTCTTGGATTTATTTACATTGTCTTATATTTTCATATCAGATCTATAACAAGTGGTATCATAGCTATAATTTCGAAGAAGAGGCGTCCAAATGGTTGCGCTCATTTGACAACAAGCAGTGGACCAAATTGTCAGATGAAAAATTTGAAAGAGTCCTTTTAGACAAATGGTCTCATGCTAGAAAACAAAAGAATGAGACATGTAAGGGGTTATTTTCTATTGGTATATCATTATTGTAGGTTCATGGATTCATTCAGAAGGAGAAGTTCATTGTGTCTATAAATTGTAGTTGTCAGCATAATTTTATCAATGTTAATTTGGCAAAAAAAATGCAAGTTCCAGCAAAACACATTGAAAACACACAGGTTGATGATGAGGATGTTCAAGTTTATAAGGATTTGAAGATTTCTATGGATAAGTATGTGTTGCATGGTGATTTTTATACTTCAGATCTGGATAACAGGGATGTTGTTTTGGGATATCCTTGGATGGAATCCGTGGGTACTATCAATATTAATGTGCCGAAGAAATTCCTGAAGCTCTGGTATAAAAAGAATAAGATTACATTACATGATATTTCCATAAATAAACAGGTAGATTCCACAGAGGCTGAAGCAGAAGATGTTCCAGGGACTGACATATCAGAAGATGAGCCATTGATGGTCAACAACCACACAAAAACATCAAACCAGGTACTAGAAAAATAGGTAGAGGCTGAAGCAGAAAATGTTACATCAGAGGGGGACTTTGTCGTTGAAGTAATATTGAAAGATAAGAAACAACAGGTACAAGATACCCATTAGGATCCATTAGGTGGTGAATTAAAGAAATATACATCGTTGGTTAAAACTTTAGCATATCACCACCCACATCACCCTATAAGAAAACAACCAACAAGATGGCAATGAATTAGCCACAAGGAAAGAAACCCCCACATGACAGATAGAGAGGAGTGAAGATCCATCTACTACACATCAACATAGAAGAGCTACCAAGGTCAACTTCCATCTCAAGCGAGTGAGGCACCAGCGAGATCGAGGGTTTACCTTTCTCTTGGATGGCTAGATGCATGTGCATGGTACCAGTGGACTACTCTTTTGAGTAGATCTTATTATTTGTTTTCTTCCCATGTTTCAGGGATGAAACATGTTAAGGGGGGTGGAATGTAGTATACCTAAGGGGGATAATATGGGGTACAAAGGGAGGTACCCAAGGGAATAATGTAATAATGGAATGGGCCATAGTAATAAACAAGGTGGTTAACCTATATCATGTAAGGGACCACAAGTAGTTAGCAATAATGTAATGAGCCCATGGTATTAGATAGATGGTATTGAGGGAACCATGGTAATGTATGTATGAGGCCTATATAGAGGCTAGAGACTCCCCATTGAGAGATGTCAACAATTATTGTGTGAACAAACATATGGCTTGTGGATTGTTCTCCTTCCTTAAGGAGTGAATGTATGGTGTTGCCCTAACTTAAGGGTTGGATTAATAAAGAAGCATTTATATCTATATTCAGATCTTATTTCTTGGGTTTATTTGCATTGTCTTATATTTTCATATCATATCTATAACAGAAATTGGGATGGAACTCCTCACTTCATTACGTCAGGACACTACCACCCACATCTCTGATCATATACATGAATGGAGATGTAGGCAGAGGTTAGTCAAAGCTCACCACCCAGACTATCTATTGGCAGATTGGTTATGCAAGTCTCTACTCCCCCAAATCGCTAAAGATGTCACCTTAAGTGGAAGTCATAGAAGACCAATCCATTCGTCGTGCCCAACACTTAGATCTCATATATTCGTAGTCTGGCACTTTATACAATGTCATTCCCAATTCCCCTCACAACTCCAATTCTCCCGCTACTCAACAACCCAGAGAACACACCAATGGGATTATTGGCATAACCTTTGGGGTTGCTGTAAAACAACTGAGCGGTCACATTGCCCAGATTTCAGTTGACCCCTCTACCAAATAGACTACTCTTCCTACCACCGCGATAAACTCTGTGCATTCTACACAAAAACTTGGTGGCAAGAACAAGAAGAATAAGAAAACGATCACTCCTTCTGAAGAGTAGTCAACAAAGCAGTACAACCAAAGCAGAAGGCTGCTACACCCACTAATGATGGAAAGGATAAACCTGCCAGATTCCCTTGCAAAATTTGTGCCAAAGACAACAAGACCTATCACTATCTGTGTCTTCAGGAATGCATAAATTTCATTGCTAAAAAGGACACTAGCAGGACCCCTGTTGTCCTGAATAATCCTTTCCCTTCTTAGCAACAACAACACCTTCTTGTAAACCAACCCCAACCCCAGCAAGGGGGCAATGGCGGTTTGCAACATCCTTCAGCTGGTGAAGGACCATCTACCATTTACACCTTTGAAATGGTAGATCTACAAACCAGAGCCAAATCTTATGGAGCTCTAGTCAGTCATGCAGAGGAACCCTCCTCAAGTCAAAACCCACTACCACCTAATGATCTTCATATCAAAAGACTGGTTTCTGATATTGTGATTCACCCTCGAAAAGGGGCACTTCATCGTACAACACATAATACATCTATATGTGCCACCCAAAACTACAGTATTGTATAATATTTGGCATAAGAACCGTCGAATATGTTGGCACTCTATGTATTGCAAACCTTTCCAACACAAAGGAAAGCTCTGCTTTTAGCAATTGGTGGTATCAACCTTTAGAATTCCATGCTTGCAATTTTCAACATGGAAAAATGTAAAACTACCCTTTCACACCAGCTTGCATTTCAGGTGCAAATATCTTCGAAAGGGAAAGAAATAGATAGAACTGTCATTGGTGAAGGTGCTTCAACTTGTGTCATGTCAGCTTCATGTTGGTTCGCTTTTGGTTCTCCAACCCTATCACCACCATTGAATTCCCTAAAAGCTTTCGACAGCCACACTTTCATCCCAAAAGGTTACCTAGATAGCTACCCCATCACCTTGAATGGGAAAATGGTAATGGTAGACATCGAAGTCATAGATAGAAATCACAACTATAATCTAATGTTGGGTCACTGTTGGACTTATGCCATGATTTCCATTATGTCCACTGCCTTTTGCATCATCCTATTTCCATTAGATGGAAAGATAGTCATAGTGGACTAGGTGTCCTTTTGCACCCCTAATTATTCCCCATTATCCAGCTGATCTATACCCTTAGTGGGTGGTGTACCTAACTCTTACATCAGTATTGGTACCTGTCTATTGAAGGGATCTTCCTTGATGGGTTGTTTCCCTCTTCCACTGCCCGCAGTTCCACAGACGGTCGATATGGTTTCATCCATTCCTCGTGAACCAACCAATCCTTGGATCCTACCGACCCCTTCAAACATTGACACTTACGGAGAACAAATGTCGCTGTCACCAGTTGAATTTTCCTACCAAGCCATTCAATCTACATCCAAATCTTTGGTCACTTTGGTCACAGCCAACGGTACCACCTCACCTCCCATAACTACTCCTTACAATCTCCTCAATGAAGTCCTACCTTCGAACAAAGCTATTAGAGAGATCATGTGTTTTGAAGAGTGACATTGGGAGGACTCTCACCATTTTGTTTCAATATCTGATTTGGACATGATGCCCATTCAAATATTTTCATTTGACACACCTGAAAACGTTCCCTCGCCTTATACGACTATCCAAAGTTTGGATTCAGAAGGGAACATGGGAAATCTTTCAAAGACATTGCTCATTAATATTTCAGTGAAGACAAGAATTGTGGAAAACATCCATATTGGAGCCAATCACAATCCTGAGGAAGTTGTGAGCTTCACCTACCCTTTTAAGGACTTCCGTGATGTTTTCCCTTGGTCTTATGAGGAAATGCATGGCATAGACCCTTCTATTGTCAAGCATGAGATCAAGAAGTTTTGAGCTTTCTATTTATGGTATTTTTTTGGCTTTTTAATTCGTAAAAACCTTGAGTCTCCTTCTTTGGGCTCATTAAACTACCATGAAGAAGGTTGATCATTCTTTTTATGGTATTTTTCTTGCTCGTTAATCTGGAAAAAAAACTCGAGTCTCCTTCTTCACGCTCATTAAACTACTACAAAGAAGATATCAGAACTTTCCTTTATGGGATCTTTTCTCACCCCTTAAATTGAAAAGTCCCCGAGTTTTTCATCGTTGGGCTCATTAAACACTTACAAAGATGGTCCAAGCAACTCTTTTTCCCTCTTTTCTATCTCACTAAACTGAAAAAGATCAACCGAGAATTCTTTTTTGGGACTTTTTTCTTGCTCATAAAATCGAAAAAACCCCGAGTTCCTTCTTTAGGCTCATTAAAAACTTATGAAGAGGCTTCAAACATTCTTTTTAGGAACTTTTCCTTCTCGTTAAATCGAAAAAACCTCGAGTTTTCATCATTGGGTTTGTTAAACACTTACGATGGTGATATGAGCATTTTATTTTTTGGGACTATTTCTTGCTCTTAAATGGAAAAATCCCCAAGTTTTTCCCTTCTTTGGGCTCGTTAAATCTACGAAGAAGGAATGAGCGGTTCTTTTACCTCTTTTTTCTCACTCACTAAATTGAAAAAGATACCTTGAGTTTTATTCATTTGACTCATTAAAATTAAATGAAGGTATTGAGTTTGTTGTCATGTGACTCATTAAAATTTTACAACGAATATCGAGTTTACTCTGTCTCCTCATACTCATAACAAAATGAGGAAAACATCTATTAAGCATAGGTTTCTCTTTATCCAGAATAGTAGATTAACTCATGGAAAAGGAACTGTTCTGGGTATACTATTAAACCTTTGTTGCACCCAGTTAAAAACTATGACAAAGGGACCACGTTGGAGTCATTCTTTATGATCTTTTCAGACTCTCGAAATATGAAAAGACCACCAAGTTGTCTCTCTTGGACTCATTAAATTACACAGATGAGGAATAGAGTCACTCTTTTTACGATCCTTTTCAGACTCTTAAAACATGAAAAGATCGACGAGTTTGCCTATCTGGACTCATTAAACTAATCAGATAGGGCATAGAGTCTCTCTTTTTACAATATTTTCATACTCTTAAAACATGAAAAAATCGACGATTTTTCCTGTCTAGACTCATTAAACTAATTAGATAGGGCATAGAGTTGCTCTTTTTAGGGCCCTTTTCAGATGCTTAAAACATGAAAAGAATGATGATTTTACCCATCAGGTCTCACTAAACTAATCAGATGGGGAAAGTGGACAATAAAATTGTGTTATATTTCGTATTATGAAAGAGTTTTTTGGTAGCAGTCATTCCCCTGAAAATGACACTCCCTCAGATAAACCTACCTTGTGACGACCTCTCAATATGAATCTTACCATCCTATGAGTTTAGCCTATATACCTCGATTTTATTTCATCGCTATATCATAACACTCTTTTGTGTTCATGAGTCTAGTGTTGCATGGTTAAAGCCATTCTCACACCTTCTATTGTTCAAGGGAAAACCTTTATCTTCTATTTCCTCCATCAAATTATCAAGTATATCCTATCATCATTCCCTCTATCAATTTGACCCAATGCTCAAAAGATTCCTTAAAAAACAATCATGCTTGTCCCGTTTTGTGTCCACTGATGTAGGACACCTTATTGCCTACCTTTTGACAGGTCTCTTCCTATCAACTTCAACACTCTATCTAGGAAAAATACCCAGAAACACTTCAGTGCCTTGGTACTTGCAGACATCCGTGGTAGGTCAACTTGTGTTTGGTTAGGGGTTTTCATTATTGGCTCCTGGTTAAATGATTCTACAAGTGTTTGATGACAAAAACATTATTCGCACTCGCTAGATTGTACTATGCATCTTGGATACCATCACCATTATTGGTGGCCATCCTCGTGTCTATTAACGGCCTTCACTATTGACTCGTAATCAGACGATTTCGTGCATGTATGAAATCAATGCCTATATTCACATGTATTGATCTATGCTATTTGGTGAAGCCAAAATCAAGACCTTGGGTAGAGGCTTGCATCACTCAGCCTTGTTTCCTCTCCCAAGTTGTGTTTATTGTTTTTTGGAGATAGCTCACCAAAATGATCCTATTATGACACAGGTTTTGCATTGTGCTTATCGGTGGCCAGAATTCTCATACTTTTTTTCTAAGAACATCACTCTGACATAGCTATTGAGCATGGGAATGCCCAACTCAAGACATGATTTTAGTTGTTTTATATCTATATGTTGTATCAGGTTTCCCAAAGCTCCGATCTTCTCTCTCTTTTTTACAAAGAAAAGGAGAGCTAAATATAAATTATTTCGGCCATCGTCATAGCCTCTAATATCACACTTTATGGGGCATCTGTTATATAGTAAAATGAACTCCTCATCAACTCAGAGGAGAAGGACAGGATGATTGAAGGACTTACAAAGTTCACAGACCCAGTTGTCAAGCTAACGCTACCTAAACACTAGAAACCTGCTCTATAAATATTCCTAGAAGGGCTAAGGGTGCATTAGTGCCCAAAGTAACTCTATTTGTTACCTTAGGAAGAGAATTAGTGAACCCTAATGAGTTTCTATGGGTCAAGGGAATGATTTGACTGAGAAATTATCCATATATTCTCTCCTATGTCATCTCATAAACACAGGGAAACATCAAAACTCAACCTATTTGGGGGAATTACTAATTCCTAATGGAGTATGCAAATGTGAAAGAGCACAAAGGCATGGAAACATCACTGCTTTTGCCTAATGGAACTCATGAGGGATGTGGAAAACCGAACCTCACAGGCTATATATGCAAGGCTAGGGCCATTGTGAAAAAGGTTGAACCATTTAAAAGGATTGCCTATTTGACTGTCGAGGAGAATCTCAGACTAATGCATAATAAGAGGTTAAGAATTGAGAGAGAGGGGAGCTGGAGGGGTAAGTGAAGGCTGGTGCAACTGATGGTTGTAATCACTCTTTCTACATCAATATATAACTGTAGTTGTGTTGTCCACTCTGAGATGTTCATAGTGTGACTTGTTCATATGTTTATTCAATATCATTACCATGAGTGGCTTAGTTATATGAAACTAGATATCTTTATATGTTCATGCATTGTTTATCAAGGTTTTATGCTATGATATTACGCTTGTCTTTGCTATGTGCAGGTTTTTATCTGGAGCCGGCTCAAGGGTCTTCCACCTAGTTGCATTGCGCTCTCCAACAACACCACACTAAGACTCGAGGTAATAATTCCTTCTCACTTTCATATTCATTTGTTAAACATAGTTATGCATGTATCTTTGTGACAGCTGCAACCAATCTTACTATCTGCTAAGGATCCTAGGAAGAGCCTTGAGGGTTTCTACATCATCAAACACCTGTGCCTTAATCCCTATAGCAAGAATAGAATTCGAATTTAATTCATAGTTTAATTCAAGGAAAAATTAAATTAGACTCTCTTGTTGCCATTTCTCAACAGTAACCATGGGTAAACATTCATTTAATAATAGAAAACCATTGCCCTCATCTACCACCTTGGGTTTTAGGTGCTCTAAGTGAGAATAATGGTTGTGCATGAACAGGTGAACTACGTAGGATTAATAACAGAAGGACCTTACTTCTCTAAATTATATCATTTGAGAATGAACTTCATTAGAAAAAATGGCAAAAAACCAAATTTGGTACAGTCCTTGGTGGCCAAATAACACAAAGAGGCTAAGAGACATATAATTGTTTTGGTTACATCGACATTGTTATTGATACCAAGAATTTGGGTGACCATGGAAAAAAGAAAAATTTGGCATAGAATCAAAAGTTATGATGTGCTAAGTAGGATGAATAGAGGGGGAAACCACTCACTCTTTGACATATCCTATAACAATTTATTGTTGTACCTCTGGGGCAAGACTACTCCATTTGTATTCAATTGTCTTTTTGTCCAACCTTTGCAGCTCTGTCTTGTCCAAGAAAGAGATCATGTTTGCAATAGTGTATGGTGTTGTTCTTATTATTAACTTGTCCCCTTGAGATGTGAAAATGACTCTTTGATCCATAAAATACCATCTTACACACTAATTTAACATCATTGGAAAATTGTATACTTGTGTGACCATTCCTAAGACCATGTTTGATGAAAATAGATTATTATGGTCTCCTACTACATCATAGGTGCTTTGAATCAACTGAATATATTTCCTCATATATTAAGTGGTTATTAATGGGTCCCAGATATCTACAAAACTATCATAAAAATCAAGTTATTTGGTTTTTTACTTCATTTGGACATCAATAGAGGTTTTGGAAGATGAGGTGGCCATTGGGAAGGGAAACTTGCTAAAAAGGGCTTAAGGATTAGGATAGGGAAAAATAAAAAAGGGAGATTGTCAAAGGGATTAACCAACCAATCAGGAGGTTCCATATGGATGAATGGGATTGACAAGTGAGGTGGAGGGAGAATATTTTAAATTTTGAACCATGGAAATAGCTAACATGGATCAATGGTCTCATTTAGGGCTTATGGAGCAAATTGAGCTGGAAATCAGTGAATTTTGAGGTGAATTTGACTCATGAATGCAGTTACGAGATTAATTAGTTGAAATGGGGGATTTTATCCATCCAAAAGGAGGATTTATTTCAGGGGGAACATGTTTCTTCATAATAAAAAGAACTAGGGTTTGTTTTAAATTCAAATTAGCTAGAAAATTAGTTATTGAGAGGCTTTAGTGAGTTAAATTTAGTAAAACATAGTGAATTATCAGATGAATTTGGGCTTAGAGGATGTGAAATAACCAAGTTTAGGTTTTTGGGTTCACTGAGCCAATATAAAAGGTGAAAAGGGATATAATATGACAATAATGGACCCAAAGAACTTTTATAAAAGAATTTTTTTCTCTGACACATGGTAGGACTATATTGGCTACAAAATTGGGATGAAATCATGTTGACATCCACATGACATGGACCATTCCACTTGGATGGGATGACATATGTAGGAGCTGGTATGGGGCGAGGTGACATGGAAGGGCTACATGGTAGATGGATATGCTTCACAGGAGAATGATGTGGATAGTTAAGGTGGTAGCATAGGATCTACGAGATTCATATGTTGAGGATGATGAGGCTCCCTTCGCACAATTTGCAAACTCACAGTGAATTTTTTTGCAACAGTGTGAGGGGCATGAGAGGGTGCCACATGGTCCTCTCTACTCCCCTCTACTAGACTAAAATCCTCGCATGTCAATGATGCAGAGGTGTGTGGGCAGTTGTAGCAATGAATGTGCCTACCATATGCTTGATGCACTAGGCGTCCCCACCCTTTGGTGCATTGATTCCCATAGTTTACCATGAACCCATGTTTCCATGTTGCATTATCACTTTCCCAATAAATCTCACCTGGTGAGACTTTCTTCGTTTAATTCTTTTGCAAATTGAAAAATTTGAACCTTCCTTTTTAGTATCTCAACTATAAAAGCTTCTTCTTTGGCCTTGAGAAGTCTTGGAGAAGATTTTCCAACGGTGGTTCACTTTAGAACCAACACCTCTATTGACTTCAACTAATTAGGGCATCTAAGATACTTATTTTCCATACTTCTTCCTCTGATCCTTGAATGATATTTTTTTACCTCAAACATCCCATTCGAAATTAATGACAACACTATGTGCAACACTTTGACTTGGACTTTTGGAACTATTTTTATAACACTTGTTTGACATCCGTCAAGGTGTGAGGTTGTCTTGAGGGTGTGGTGGCTTTATGCTTTATATACCATGCAACTATGTGGCCTAAGAAAGTAGTCTCCAACCACATGATTTTCATTCCTTCATCTTAGAATTTCTTAACAGTCCACATCAGGACACATACAATTTTATCTTCAGTTATGGTCCCATAAAATACTGTTAATATCAATTTTGAATCAATAAATGTAATGTTTGGTCTCTTGGTGTATACCTGTTTATAGTCCATTGTCCATATCGCAGATTTAATAACCTAAACTATTTCTTGGACCTGTGTCCGATCAACTTCTCGTACACTTGTACCATACTTGTCCCTCCTTCAAATTCTCCTATATATATACCTACACTTGTGTCTCCTCCTTCAACTTGTTTCTCTATTTCCCTACTGCTATTGTCACTATCCAAGTATTCACAATTTCCAGATACTAATAACCAAGAAAAATCAGCAAACAAAGAAGAAATAATATCTACTTTGGAAGGTGCATGAAGGGTCATTAATTTGATCCAAGGGATAGCTATTTCTTGGATGATGAGGTGTAGTGGATCCTCTATGTCAATATGTCTTTCATATTCCTCTACCCCTTCCTCACCGATATTCAAATGTTGTACTTATCCTTCCTCTTCTACTCAAATCTAGGTAGAGGAACTTTTCCATCTCACCACACTCCACTTCTAGTGCAATATCTCATCCTCTACACCTCTCTCTACTTTATTTTCTCCCCTATCTCTCTAGTGACCCAAACTTCCACAAAATGTATGCTTTGATCTTCATGACATGCCTCCTTGTTATCATTTCTCTAAAGATAATGTTTGACATAGTCCTCTTCCCTATGTCTAGACCATGAACATACTTGGTCCCACTCCATAGGAATCCCACTCCACTACTCAGCTTGACCACTCTCAATGATGATGAGAAAGCTTCCTTTGTTCCTGAACTAGATATGCTAGTGGTACTTATTTTCTTCTTGGGAGATCTTTTCTCCCTCTACAATTCATCCTTAACCACATAATTAGTTGCCTCCCCTAAAACTATTTTCTTTCTTGGCACCCTTCTGATGAGCCTAGGTATTGCAACAAGAATGATGCAACTCCTAGGGTTACCAAATTTACTTATCAACCTGGGTTTCAGAAAAACTTGGAGGTGACAGTGCTATATGCATAAGTAGAAGTGAAGGTACTACTTATTGTCACTGCTCATCTGGAAAGGGACCCCAGGGGTTTCAAGCCAAACTTCTATAGGGTCAGAAGAAGCTTGGTTTTGATGGAAGAACAGAAAATCTATTCTAAGGGGGAGCTATTGTACTGCAATAATGAAGAAAACAACTTGTAATGCTAACTCACACCAGACCCTAATTAACCATCTAGACAACTATGTGAAGCAGAATTTCTAAAACAACACTAATCTAATGTTGCTATCTAAGTTGTAGAAGTAAAAAGCATCAAAACTAGACTAAGGGGTAAGAGAAGGAAACTAGGCTAAGTCCGTGTTTAAGCAAAAGAGCGGCTGGAGATCAAAATTAGTCAAAAGAGGACGTAGTGAGCAATAGTGCATAAGATTCATTGGATCAAGCAGGTGAAAGGTAAATGAATGGTTGATATCGGATCGCAAGAGGGTATGTAGATAGATGGGCGAACAGGGTTAACTAACAGGATGAACGGTGGAGATTATGTTGCAGCGGTTGAGTGAATATATGAAAGAAAAAAGTTAATAAGAGATGGATGGCTGATATTATATCGTGGAGGCTAATTCTAGAGATGGACGAACAAGATTAATCAACAAATGGATGGTGGAGATTAGATCATAGGCAAAAGAAACTTGCGAAAATGGTAGTGGGTTTGCAAAGGTGGCAAGTTGTATTTCACGTGCCCTCAAAACCATAAGCTATGTTTTGAGATTTCACACGATTGGACTTACTGAGCAACACATAGCACAAGAAAACCACTTTTATCACATGCTCTCGACCAGATAATGGTCATGCAAGTGTCTGCACGAGATTGTGTGACAGCCGTTGGATCAGGCAGGGCTGATAAATGGTGGAGATCGGCCAAGCTAGTTGGCAATCGAGTGAAGTGAAAACCGTCAGATTAGGAGACAGATTGACAGTGGAGATTAAAGCGGGAGAAGAAAATGTGCGGAAATGACGGATTGGGTCTAAAGGGCAGTAAGTTGTTTATCGCACGCTCCCAAAGCTATAACAATTTTTCTAAAATTTTATGCGATTAGCCTCCCCAGGCGACACGTACAATGGGAAACCACTCTTATCGCGTGCCCTCGGGTGGATAACAATCGGACAGAAATCCACGTGATATCACGTGATAGCTATCGGATCTTGCAAGGTAGATCAACGGTGGAGGTTTGACCAAGCTAGTTGGCAAGCGGGTAGGATTAGACAAGGGAGATCGATGGTGGGGAATTAAAATTCATAACATCAGCATTGAAAATGAATTGGGTGGTGATTGGTTGAGTTTTGCTATGTAAGGCAATCTACGGTTAAAAATTGATTACGATGTGAATTAACAGTTTCCACTCAGGTGTTTCATGTTGAAGGAGAATGGGCATATGAGTGAGGTCTTAGATAGAGGGTGAAGGAATAGATGACTAGGAAATGAATGAATGACCATGAAATGAACCATGTAACTAAATCAAACAACAAACACCATGCAAATCTGAAACTCTATGTTTTTAGGGTTGTTGCAGGGTTTCTTCCTCACGTCATGGTCCCAGAGGGAGGAGGTGAGGCCGAGACACCTGTGGAAAACCTTATGAATATTCTCTTTCCTAACTTTCTAATGAACAAAAGCATAAATTATCTACTCTACACTGTTGTAATGCGATTGCAACTATAAGAAAATGAACAATTAAATAATAAACCTCTGTAATGGAAATGCAGCTACTTCAACAAATAACCACTTAAACCATGAATCATCTACTCTATACTATGGTGATGAAAATGAAACTACTTGAGAAAATAAACAACTAAACCATGAAGCTATGCTAGTGTTGTAATGGAAATGAACTACTTAAGAAAATGAATAGGAAACCATGAATTTGTACTACTGTTCTAACGAAAATGCATCTAATTAAGAAAATGAACAGAAAATAGGAATCGATGCTAGCATAACAATACAATAAATAGGAGCTTTGGCTACTAGGGTCGAGCCCTAACCCAAGAGCTTCAGCCCTCTGAGTTAACTCAGTTCTAGCTCAAAACAAAACTCATCTTCATTATAAATCAAAAACTGTTACAAGACTTGCAGCTTGAAAACAAAGTAGAGTTCTATAGTGAGAAGTCTAAATTCTTTCTAACTCTTCAGAACTCTGCATGACTAAAAAAAATGAGGTCCTAAGCCTCTCTACTTATACATCTGACGTCTCCAATGACTTCCTTTCAAATTAGGGAGGCACAACTCCCAATTCAATGATAAACTCATGCTTTCCCTTTCACTAGCTCGACTACCTTCTAGTAGGGAGGCTTGGCTCCCAACTCAAGATAAACTCGTACTTTCACTTGCTTGGTTGCCTTCTAGTACACATGATTTGGTTTGTTTGCACCTTCACTTGCTTGGTTGCCTTCTAGAAGGGGGGTTGTTTGTACCTTCAGCTGATGGAGGGATACTCGAATGGAGGGGTAGTAAATGAGGAGGATTTACCTCCTATATTTCCTCTCGCTTGTCCCATTCAAGTTTTTACCAAGGTATTTACCATATTTCCTTACTTTTATCTTTTATCCCTACATTTTCCTTGCTTTTATCTTTCATTCTTGCATTACATGCACATTAGACCACAAAGCAAAATATCCAACTCTACTCATCTCATAAAAAAAATATAATCAAAAGTATGCAATTAGTTGTGAGAATAGTTGGTTTGACTAAGCTAGGAGGTGAATTAAGGTCAATTAAGGCCCATATAATTACTCATTGATGTGTCTCATCATCACCCCCCTATTGAAAGTGTTTCTCATCCTCTGAACTTAGTGGCTTTGGTAGCCTCTTTGACATCTCATGCTTCTGCTATGGTCTCTACTTCTTGTTTATAGAAGCCTACTTTCCTTTCTAATTCTTCCCATTGATATTCTCTGATCTTCAAGCTATGTGGCAGCTTTTTCCATCTCATTATGCACGCATGTATATTATCATTTCTTGGTAGGCTAATCATGTCCTAAAGATATGAAATTTCTTGCCCTTGAGTAACAATATATTGAGGTGCCAGCTGAGGATTATTTACAATTAGATTATGGGAGCCGATTAGGGCCATGGGATATGATTGTTCAATTGCTTCTCTGTCCCTGAAGCCACTTAGCTCTTTTGTTTCTTACTGCTCTATCTTGTTCTGAAATGTAGAGGGGTTTGCCTCCTTCTTTTCCTTTTTTGCTTAACTGGTGTGCTGAGAACAGTGATGGCCATTGTTGCCTTCTACTCAGGGACCTCTGGAAACACCCTAGGTGTCTCCTCCTTTTGTTCTTCCCCTACTGTTTCAATGCCTTCTTCCTCTCTATTTTTTCTTTCTCATCTCTAACAATTTCTTGCTTCGTCTCTTCCTTTGTTTCAATGCCTTCTTTCTCTTCTATTTCAACATCATCCTCTGAATTAGTTCCTTCTTCGTCCATCTCATCCCCATCTAGATTTGTATCTTCTTCCTCCTGTTTTGCCTCCTCCTTACTGACAGAAGGACTAACATCATAGATGAGGGTTTTGATGTTATCCTCTATTGGTAAGTCTCGGAAGACTGATTTTGAAGGGCATATAAATGAGGATTTTGGTCAACCCATGGTGAACTAATAGTTGGGAATTTCCTATATTTTCTTTGCTGCTGGGGACCAGGAGTTATTGCATCAGAAAATAGGATATGCTGAGTCTTTGGTGAACTGGTGTTTTTACCCCAATTCTTAATTCTTCAAGCTCTCTAAAATGGTAGCCATAAACAATGTTGTATCTACCCTCACATGAGATATACTTGATGAGCATCTTGCTTGTGAGGCTTGAGGAGGAAATAAACAAATTCTTGGAAAAGAAACAAAGCTTCCTATGTATGTTGTTGGATACCTATACCAATAGGTTTCATATTTCATGATTGGATATCAAAGGTCCAAATATGCTCTGCTTTGACAAATGCAAAGATCTCATATTTCCCTGAGAAGGCAATGTCTGTATCAGTTTT